>JAJMBT010000067.1:0-19150 GCA_030565385.1 Kodamaea neixiangensis
TTGGTTATGGCGTGGTGCTAATATGAGTAACGCCAAGATCAGCGGTTCGATCCCGCTAGGGACCACTTCTTTTTGCATCGTCTTAGTACCTGCAACCTGGAGATAGTAATTGGTCGCCAGGTTTGCAAATTTTTTGTCGAGTACAAACCAAAAAATCAGATTAAGAGGACTGCAAAAGGTGTTCTAAATATAGAGAAAAGGTCGGAAATGATGTACGGGAACAGGGAACATTTGAGTACCAGTATTGGAGAAAATCTGAAAAGAATTCTTCCTGGTAAGCTGCTTATTGGCTACTTGGCAACTTTTTCTTCACACTATCAGTGAGACTTCATACTTTCAAGAGTTAAGAATATTCACAGGAAACATGAATCACATCCAATACTACACACTAATCGTAGTTAAAACTGTTTGTAGTACTTGCGAGCACATAAAAAGAAAAAACAATGGCTGCAAAAACCCAGATGTAAATCTAAAATCAAAGTTACCAGGACCAGTAGAGAGGACTTCCTGGGCTGAGGTTGGCTTGACCAATAGCAATATAGTTCGCGTCAAAGTTAACAACATGGTAGAAGAAGCGCAAAAGATCGTTTCCCAAAACAGACATACCGGTGGTGTCGCTGTTGTGGAAGTTGAGGTAACAGTTTGAGTTTTCTCTCGACAAATAGTTAATAATTGGGAAGGTGACCACGCCCCCGTCGAAGAAGTTGATGTTGAAGGTTTTTGCGTGGCCAGAGCAGCTGACCTGGTATCTGTGTCCGGCTGAATCATACTGCGCAAAGCCGGGGCTCCAGAGCTTGGCGAGGGCTTGAATGATGTCCTGGGAAAAGGTAGATATAGCAGTGCCTGTGTCCAACAAAATGGGGAACCCACCTCCGATCTTGGTTGTGCCTATATTGATACTCGACAATGTGATTGCGTTCTTGTTTGTCACAGCAAACGGGAATTGCGCCAATCCACCAATATATTTGGACCTGTCAAGACCGCCAAAAACAATTTGACTATTGGATCCTCCGTCCAAGTAGATTGAGTAGGCGGCTGTTTTGATGACTCCCTGATTTTTCAACTCAACAGCCATGTTAAGACTGCTGTCTCCGTTTTTTCCTAGTCCCATCACACCAAAGTCAGACTGGGTTTTGGTGGCTACGCCAAATTTGGCTGTGCAAGCTGGTCCTCCATTCACAGAAATGGTGTCTGCGAAAACCCCACCATTGGAATTGAGAGTACCCCCTGCATACAGCGACGCATACCCCAGATGCAAGTCTTTCAAGCTCGTCGACTGCTGTTTGTTGAACGCCCCACGAGACCTACAGTTGCTGCAACTGGTGTCTGTCGCTGGCACCCACAAAAAATCACTGCCTGTGTCAAGCAACACCTCGACCTTTTGCTTATTCGAACCGATCTGTAAGTCAAGAAAGTAAGCATATGGGTCGTACTTTATACCCTCACTAAAGTATCTCTTGTCAAGACCCAGTCTAATGGCCCTGGTCACATTAAAAACCACATAGTTGGTTGGAATGGCAGTAGCTTGAACTACTCCAAGCAATAGGAAAGTAATGAGAAGAAGCATTGCCAAAGCTACAATTCCAGGACCAGATGTTCTTTATATACCAGATTCGGTGTCCGCTACAACTTTCTAAAAGTCAATTATTATAAAACATTTGATATTTAGATATTCGGTACCAAACAAACCATGGCTTACCGTCGTTAATTCGAGCTAAAGCTATCCGATTTTACCGTTCTTCATCGCACTCTCGACCAGCTGGCAACCTCCCTTCCACTTATCCAACAGCCAACCAACCCATCAGCAACCCTGACCCCAACCAACCCCATGTCAATTCCCGTGGGGTACATGAAAACTCCCAAAAGGGCATTTTCAGTCTTGATCAGGTCTGTCAAATGCTGAAATTGCACACCCGCAACCCATCACAAAATTACGAGGCTGCCTCTCTGCGCCAAAGACACGTTATCGACGACCCAATGACGCGGGGCGAAGTTATTGTGCTTCTCTTTAGCAAGAGCTGCGTTCGTATGCGTTCACCGGCGTACGCCTGTATTGTTCTCCTACTATTGCGGTACCGGCCTGTGCAGTTTCAGTTGCAAAAAAAAAAAATTGCGAGTTGTGTGGATCGAACACACGACCTTCAGATTACTTGAACTGAAGTTTACTTCAGTCTGACGCTCTCCCAACTGAGCTAAACCCGCATCTTCGAGAAAATTTGGGTAGTTATTCATTTTGTCAAGTTGGGTGAATGGAGGAATATCGTGAATTATAAGCTAGATGAGCGCCATTGGATGATGATGATGATGATAATAATAATGTCTAGTGCGATTCAATAACATCTGAGAGAAACTATCTTATACTAGCTCACTCATGTTTACCACCTACCATCGCTCTAATACTTTTCCGAAATTATGATAAAAAAATGAATAATGCCACCAAAGTCAAAGAAACCTGAACTAAAGTCTTACAGGTTTCCACAGGGATTCGACAATCTCTCTCGAGATGTCTCCAAGAGCTTTTTCGTTCCTAAACCAGAAATCGTTAGCACAGATCAGATTGTGACCATCAACGGCTTCTTCAAGAAAGAGCTTTGCAATGAGTTGATCCAGTCGTTTGAACGAGAACTTGATCTAGAGACCACACCCTTGATCAAAAGCAGAGGGTATGCAGCACGTGTCAATGACCGTTGCTTGGTAACAGACTGGAATGCCAGTCAGACGTTGTGGACCTACTTGCAGCAACTATTGCTTGCAGAATCAGAATACGAAGATGAAGAGATGGACGAAGTGAGAGCAACTTTCAAGAAAGCAGTCGCATTAAACCACCAGTTGCGCATATACAGATACCGCAAAGGACACTACTTCGAAAAACATTACGATGAAAGCGTGGTGGCACCTGTGAACGAGCTGGGTTCGAAAATGGGAAGAACCAAATGGACTTTATTGATATACTTGACTGGAGACGAAGAGTTTGTGGGAGGTGGTACCATATTCCACCCTAACTACTCGTCAGAAAAACCTTTGAACATTCATCCAAGCAAAGGAATGGCCCTTTTACACAAGCACGGCGACGACTGCTTGCTACATGAGGGTGAACTTATTAAAGAGGGCGTAAAGTGGGTGCTTAGAAGTGATGTGGTGTATTAAATAAATAACGAGACTTCATGCACTAAGCAGGAAGAATAGAACATGAAATGAAAGTTCAATAAATATTACTCAACCAATGTGAGCTTGCGGCCAATAGCCTTGTCAGTCTTTTGCCTTGGTTCTGGAGTGTCAACGTCCAACTGGTCCATCTTATCTCTGATACTTTCAGAAAGTGAGATCTTGCGCTTCATATCTGAAGCACTCAAATTGAGCTCAGATTCGTTTCTGGAGATTGTGTTGGATCTGGACCCTAATTCACCAAAGTCAAAGTAGCCGTAACCACCCAGAATATCGTAGTCTTCGTTGGTGCTATTTTCGGAGCTGTTCCTCAGGGTCATCTGCTGAGTCAAGGCAGCGGTGTTGGGGTTGTTAATGTTCAAGGACAAGTTGATGGGGTGTCTTCTGGATGGCAAGTCCGAGACATCGTCCAACTCCTTCTTGATCTTAAGCTTGGCAATCTCCAATCTTCTCAAGTTGGAATCGTTAATGTCAAGCAAGATGTCTTGGGAGTTGTCCAATACAATGTGCTTGAAATCGTGAATAATTCTTTCAAAGGTGTCCAAGAACCGTTCAGTTTGTCTGAACTTTGAGGAAACGGTAATGATGATTTTGTCTGAATGGACAATGTACCCAATGGAAAAGCCTTGGTCGATGGCCGGTGGGATTCCAAAAAGGTGCACCGAGTTGTTTCCGCAGTTGGAAATGAGCAACTCAGGAAGTGTCAACTTCTCTATCAATGGGTTGGAAAGAAGTGGAATATACTCATCAGCATCTTCAGGTGCCTTGATAGGATCCAAATGTGGTGATTCGTCATTGAGGTACTGGATCAACCTTGGGTACTTCATGATACGGATGAACGACATAAAGTGGCGGTCAAACCCGGAACCGTTCATCGCATTCAAGTACTGCGCAGTGTGCAACTGACAACAGTCTTTGAACAAAGACCATTTGTCTTGGGATGTCGAGTTAGAGATAAACATCTTGACCAACTTTTCGATCGAGTCGTTTTGTACAGTAATAAGCTCTGTTCTAGAGTCTCTGAACTTACGTGTGGTGACCGGCTCCAAACTGTTCACAATCTTCCCGTACAACGAATAGTAGGCAATTTGGAAGCACACCTGCAAGAAAGAGTCAATTGAAATGTTAACTTTCTTCACCAAGTGAGTGTCGATATGGATGTTCAACGTCTTGTACTCATGCTGACTGATCAAGTCGGTCAAACGAGTTTCAGCATGGTGGATCATGATCGAAAGAGCTTTGGACAGTTTAAATTTCAACAACTCAACCTCGGGTTTGGTCTCTGCAGAAGAGACGAACGAGATGTTACTGTCGAAGAGTGTATACTCCAGCCCATTGATGTTCTTGGCCAACTTCAAAATCAGGTCAGTGTAGATGTCACTAATGAAACGTAAGATGGCCGTACTGTCCATGGAAACCGAATCCCAGACAAACCCAGCCACTGAGTTCTTGGTAACCACCAATTGAAGTTTGTCATACCATCTGGATGTACATGAACCGATTTGCATGTTGGTTCCTTTAAGTAAACCAGAAGATCCGGTGGAGATGACGGAGATTTTGTCATCAACACTAGTTGGAGAATTGGGATCGAACACAACAATGAACAATGCGTTGTCGATGTCTTCCAAGTGAGATGCATTCGACTTCAGCAACTCTTCACGAGCAAGTTTCCAGTACTTAAATGTTTGAGTGGTGAGGGAGCCAAAAGAGTTGTTGATTGACTCGATCTCATCGACAGTTGCAGCTTCGTTGATGATTTTTTGCAAAATAAGAGACAATTCGTAATCGTTGAATAAGATCTGTGAGTTGCCATCGTTAGGCAAGACCTGTAACTTGTAGAATTGATTGTGGGAAATGATAACAATATGTTTCGAATCTCTTTTGGTCTTGATATCCAGGGCGTGGTCTTTCCCAGGAACACGGGTTGTACCAAACAAAGTATGATAGCAATTCATAGTCAATGGGTTACCGTTCTTAGGAGTGACATCTGGCTTCAAAGTGTGGTTGCGCAAGGAAATGATAAACTTGAGTGCCGAGTTGATCAAACTGGACGACCGTTGTGCCTGGTTGGGTGGAGTAAGGGTTTTGGAGTAGGGATCCTCCTCCAACACCAAGTAAGGGTTACGGGGTAAAACGTCTCCACGCAAATCACTGTAGATCTCGTTGTGAATCAGATTTAAATAGCACAGCTGCTTCTTTGATATCTCCTGCAAGTGACCCTGGATCACTGCAATCAAATCATGGGACATAAACTGCTTGGACTCTTCGAGCAACAAAGCATATTCATCAGCACTAACCAACGGCTTGATCAGCGAGAGTAATTGCGTAATGGTCGAACTAAGAGGAGGAACCGGCAAATTTGGAAGCTGCTCCTCGTGAGCAAACGTATCTTGAGTCATTGGATGGTGAGATGAAGGATTTGTTGGGTCCCAAGCCTTTATATATCCAAGGAAGAAAGTGTGGGGTAAAATCAAACCATATACACGGACATTAGAAAAACCTGGTAGCGCATGGCCTGAGATAGGGTTGGATTAGGAAGATGCTGATAGGTTTTGGAGAAATTTATGGGCCAGGAGTGGAGTGGGATGTTTCTGGGTGAATGGATGTTGGTGGGTGAGAAAGTGAGTGAGAGTTGGTGTTGAGTGTGGAGAGGAATAGTGTTGAGAATGGTATGGAGATATTAATTTGATTGGAGTTGTGGTTGGAGAAGCAGTGTGGTTAATAAAGTTGTTGGTAGAGTGGTAGTTTGGAGTGGTTGAAGTAGGTAAGATTAGTGTAGTTTCTAATTACGAAGTATGCAAGGGTGACTTTATCTCGTTAATTATCGCTACCACCTCACTAAAATTACATGATTCAATCATACAGAAATAGCGTAGACATCTGTACGAGAGTTATTAGTTAAACGATGCGATGATAGTGTTGCTAATGAACAAGAACTGCGTTGAAACCTCAAGAATGTAATGCAGTGATAATTCCACTAAGACAATTGTGGTCTGTTCAGGTCAAGCTTCTGTATCTGTCTAATAATTCAATGGACATACTGGGTGACGTGTACGTAGTCTTAAGAATAGTATTGAACATTTATGCAAGTTAGTACTCATACAAGTCTTTGGGAGGTGAAATATTAATGATCTTCGTACTAAGGACGTTGGTTATGTTTTCCTCCATACTTAAGAATCTATTATCGAGGATTTTGCACCCAAAAATTCTAAACGGTGCTCAACAGACATTGAAGTTGGCATATAATTACCATATGGTAGCAAATGGTAACATACTGGATGAATAGTGAAATCGAATGTAAAACCACCTCACTTCTATTCTTTCAATATTGTTACAACCGTTATGTTTTATGACTGTTAGTAACGTGGCCCTAGAGATATACCCACTGGATATATTCTTCAACAATAACATAATATATAAAATGAACGTACTATACATCAATCCACTTGTATGACATAAACTACTAATTTGCTTTGATGTAAACCTTCAATACTCGCATTGTCTACTCTCTTGATCTCTTACCCTTTCAAGTCAAACTTATCAAACTAGCATCAAATCACCAGAAACTAGTGGATGTATTGTTGCGTATAGATTGAGATATTTCCTACTGGTAAGCGATATTGATAAAACATAGATGTAGTGTATACACAGCAAAATAGGCAAGCTCTTAGTTTCTTCTGAACCAATGACATCCAGTCGCAATTTTGCCATCAAAAATTCCAAATTCTGAACACCCAATCTGACCCACACCATCCGCAGTCCACCAAAACCAACCCAGGATGAGTGGAATTGCTCTCAAACTTACATCCTTGATGGTGCGAACGGTGGCCAAGCCCATAGCCACCGCACTCAAATCCCAGGCCAAAGAACATGAACTGTTCAGACAAGCTTGTATTCGTATAGCTCAAACAATGCACTCCACCGACTTGAAACTCCGCATGTCTCTCTTGGGAGAGAAGAAGATCAAGATCAGGCCATTGAACGATAACAAGGCCATCGAGAACGGTGCCACCTTCATATCAGAAATGTTCATATTCGGGGTCGCAGGCTCCCTTATCTTGTACGAGAGCTACAGAAGCCGCAAGAAAAGTAATGACCATAGAGATGCACTTTTCGATGACATGACCATCTTACAACACGAGATCGAGTACTTGAAGTCCAAGTTGAACTCCTTGAACGTCAAAACAGACGATTATGCTTTGCCAGAGGGCATCGCAGCAACAAACATCAGCATTCCTGGTTTGGAAATTCCACCCATACTCATATCAAGTCCATCAGCCACTCCCAAACCTACATCCCAGCCATCTCAACCATCCAAATCTACACCCCAAGAACCATCCACTGTATCTACCACACCAACATCCTAGTCAAAACAACTGTAAACAATACATTGAATCATATATAGTACAAAACATAGTATACAAAGAAACGGACAACTTCCACCTACTTCTGGTTCTTCTTCTTCTCGACCTTCAACAATAAGGCCTTGTTGATGTGGGGCAAGACACCTCCGTAGGCGATGGTGGCCTTGATCAAGTTATCCAACTCCTCGTCCCCTCTAATTGCCAATTGCAAGTGTCTAGGTGTAATTCTCTTGACCTTCAAGTCCTTGGCAGCATTACCGGCCAACTCCAACACTTCGGCAGTCAAATACTCTAATACCGCAGTCAAGTATATCGCGCTCTTCGATCCTACTCTGATCTTACTCGACGCCGTCTTCTTCAAATAACGCTTGATTCTACCCACTGGAAACTGCAACCCGGCACGCGCACTGTGCGACGTCGACGACTTGCTCACCTCGCTCGATTTACCCTTGCCCCCGTGTACCTTTCCTTTGCCTGACATACTGTGTTAAGAAGAAACGAGGTCTTTGTTGTTTTTTTTTTTATCAAGTGTCTCACGTATTTTTGAGATTTCGCGTTGGTCACGTGAAACTTCCGGAGTACAGTGATGGGCCGATGGTTGGTTGGAGGGAACTTGCTGCTAGAAGTCGTACTCTCCAGTCTGGGGTGCTCATATATGTCATTATTCTTCAATTGTTTTCAATTAATGTTCTTAAAATTCTCTCCAAGTGATGAGACTCATTCTAGTGCTTCTAAGAGTGGTTCATTCACTTTCAAGATTAACTGTTTATAACACTCACAGTCCCCAAAGCATTAATCATTGTCTCCACTTCTGTTCTTGACTTCTGCAATTCTGTGTTTATCGCATCAAAATGCTGGTAGCCCTTCAACATCTTCAACAAATTCACCATGTCTTCTTCAGAGTCGTTTGAGTCCGAGTCGGAATCGGTATCTACGGAATCTTCATCCTCCAACGCTTCTTCTTCGTCATCCTCTTCATCATCAACCAGTGCTTCCGCATCAGATACATCGTCAGCACTAGAATTCTCTTCAGAGTCGTCGCTGCCTAGTATCAAATCGATTTTGCTAGTTCTGTTGAAACTCACTTTTCTTTGTGGGATCTGGACATAACTCGACGCAGACTGCACCGACGAAGCTCCATTGAGTGTTCCCACTGCCGAATCGTGGAACCTAGCAATCCGTTTCTTCCTCTTTTTCTTCTTTTCCAGCTGCTTCAAGTCTGCGCGTTTCTGCTTCATCACTTCTATCAACGCATCATACTCCTCACGGTCTTCATTCTGAACTGCACGCACAATACTGTCCAAGATAGGGTACGAGTGTACTCTGTATATGATTCCACGTAGGATCCCAAAGTGAATAAAACGCCGCACATCTATGTTGGCGAGTACCTTACGATGTTGCGTAAACCATTCCTTAACAGTTTGACCCTGGTTTAAAGATCGGAATAAGTAAAACAATACCGACTTTGACGGCACATTAATCTTCACATTGTTCCCAGGAGCTGTCCGCAAGTAACTCTTGGTCAGTGGCGACATCGAGTACGAGGCCAGTGCCAGCGCCAGCGCCAGAACCAGTGCCAGAATAGAAACAGACGCAGGCGTCACCACCTGACTATTGTTCCCAGAATTATTCATAGACTGCTGTGTGATCACATATGCCTGACATTCCTCGGCCATCTTCCCATTCTGCTTGAGGAAGTTTCCAATCTTGTTGGTTGGAGCATAGATATTGCTAAACTGAAATATATCGCCAATCTCTATGCACTTGTAGTGCATCAAATGCTGAATACATTGTTTGGTGAGCAAGTAGTTGGAGTTGGACAACTCGCTGATTCTCTTAATTGAGTTGATCCCGTTGATATATGGGATGATTTTTGTCATCGTCGGATCCCAGTTGACGTCCACAAGCTGGTTCAACTTCACCGTGGCATTGGGAACTTGATATGCTTTAATGTTTACCGGTGGGGGCAAGATAGGAAAGAGCTTGATGTCGACTGAATTGGCACTGTCAAGCGGAATACAGCATTCACTAAAATTGTTCAAGTCTTGATAGAGCTGATGCACCAACGACTCTATTGACGACAACGTGATCTTCTTGGTTTTAGTATGGCCTGGAGTTATCGACACAGTACCTTCCTCTTTGTTCAGCCAAAGCAAATTGCTAATACTGAACTTTTCCTGTTGGTTCTTCTGCTTGAAGAAAGACCCTGACTTGTCCAACTTACTCAAAAGAAAACTCTGTTCCTCCAACACCTGGAACATCTTTCCTATGCGCTTGATAGGAAGCTCATATGGCTTGACATCCCCAAAATCATAGGGGAATACAAAGCAAAAGTTAAAGTTGAACGAATTCCGTGAATATACCAGATTCTCTATGTTAACAGGATACCCTATTACCTTGAACTTGTTGATCTTGAAAGAAATCAACTTGTTGCAAAGCTGTGGCTTGGGAATAACAAAGTTCCGCACTGTATTGAAGTTGAACAAGTACGTGGACTCGTCTCTGTCTTCGTCCTCAGAATTGGTGTCTGGATCAGTGTCGTCTTCATCTGAATCCTTACTGTTCTTCTTAGCAGTGAGAATGGACCGTTCTGGGACTTGATGCACGATCTTGGTACCTTCAATGGGATGGAACACCGCATAAAAGATCGCTACTATGGGAAGAAACCCGTCCCCTGTCTCCATTGGTAGCCTCTCGTGGTCCTGTAAAAAAATTAATGAGGATTCTCAAGAGATTGCGGTACTGGTGTTTCAATTGTTTCGAGTGACAAAAAAACAAGCTGGAGCTCAGGTTCGAACTAAGGACCAACAGATTTGCAATCTGCTGCGCTACCACTGCGCCACACCAGCTTGGATAATCTGTGTTGCACAACGTCAGGATGCAATCATGACTTATCTCACGTGCGGCAAGGTTTGTAACCTTGCAGCCAAAGTTGACCGACTTCGGGACATAACTAAACCGATGGGTACGGTTAGTTATAGACCCAGAGGTGCAAGACGACCTCCTGCACCTGAAGTTATTTTATAGTTTATTTAGTATATAAGAGGCTGGGACTTCCCAGACTCGAATTTGTTTAGTTAGTTAGTTTAAGAAATAAAAGACGTTAGTCTAAGAGTTAAAGTAAGCTAATCTCAACATAAAGTCTCTAACAATCAGAGTATATACCTCTTATAGGGTATAAGAGGCCCCGCTATACAACAATCTGAAAACGTTGTAGGATGATAATCAGGTTGGAAGAATTTATTTTACAAAACAGCCGACTATATATTTATTACTCTACTAAACTACTTTATGCACTCAGAAGTTTGCTAATGGAAGCATAAACTCAATGGTGAGTTACTTTTCTTTGAATAGTCTTCAGAAGTCAGACTTAAAGGCTTGATTTTCAATTATTTGGCGCAACAGCTTTTGATTACCTGCAATATGTCTTTTGCAGCCGTCCAACTGGTTGGTTAACTGAAGCAAGATGATATGATCAATATAATCGTAACCCATCAATCTGACACCCTAGTACGTTCAGCAGCTAAATCGAAGGGGCAGCGCTAATCTTAGCCTCTATCCAAATGGTCCGTTTATATATGTCTATGGAGGTAGTAGAGTAATACGTAAATGCGAGCTGAAAGAGGTACCAAAAATGACACGCAACTTCAGAGTGACTGACAGTGCCAGACATTGTTTCGATTTGTGGTTATCGATGGCCAAACTGGTTATTCTATATTCACTATCTCTGTTCTATGGGTTCAAGAGATTAACATTTCTGGTGTACTTCGACAAGCAAAAGCACCAGAAGAAGATTGTATCAGTACCACCATATATCATATAACCCTTCTGACATTCTACTATCTTATTCGTGTATTTATTGTACTAATTGCCTCAATCACAGTCATCAATCAAGATATTGGGAAGCCTGCATTTACTGGAGCCGTCAATTATGTTGCATCGTCAACTCCAGAAGCAGCATATAGCTCGGCTTACTTAGTAGACCATCAACTTTGGCGTGTGAGTTTCTACATTAGAGTTATTGCTTCGCTTTAATTAATGTCCTTGCATGGTCTCTCCTCTGTATGTTTCATACGTGCAACAGTAAATCAAAAAAATTATGAGGAGGCTGTATCGCCGAGTACTAATTTCTAGTTATTCAGATTCAAACCAGCATCTGGAAGACACCTCCTCGCACTCACATTATTTAACTTTCTACGAGTGTGAAGTGTTTAAATATAAAATACATAAAAGCCCAAAAGACCAACGTACCACTGGATCCTCAAGAAATAGAAGCTGAGCAAATACTGCAACTCTTGATCTAACCAACCAGAAACAACATGTTCCATTCACAAAAGTGACAATGCATGGAACAACTATCAACTTCAAGCACATGAAAACGCCAAATTTTTCACCAAACCATTCCAGGAGTACTGCTGTAAAAAACGATATTTCAACAGAAGCCTTTATGGCCAAGTTGGTAAGGCACCTCACTAGTAATGAGGAGATCGTCAGTTCGACTCTGGCTGAAGGCACTTCTTTTTTGCTCTCGACATGCTCCACGTTGTACAAGTGCCAGGTGGTCGTGGTGTCGCGAGCGTCCGCCTTGTGTTGGCGAGTTCGAGTTTTTTGTTTTGGTGTTCTCGCTGCGAAAGACAAAGAAAAGACGAGTTGGATTTGCGCTACGAAAGATGAGGAGGTGATGCTCGGCAGGAGAAGAAAGAGAAGAGAACGTTTCGGGGGTGGGCGATGCTCGGCAGTAGTTCTTTTCATTTGAAGAAATATGAACTTGATGGGCAGCACGGCTACTCAAGGCTCTTCAAAAGCATTCCTCAATGTGCGAACAGTGAGGATTACGTGTCAGTTAGACTTGATAAACAATAGAGATACAGCGATGTGAGATCATCCTCATACGTATTCTCTTCTCCTGAAGTTAGTCTGTTCTCAATATTAAAGTATCTCTAGTCTCAGAATTCTGAAGATTTTTCATGAAATTTGCAACCATTACAGCAAGGCCTGTTCAAAAATCACAATCAGATTTTAAAGAAATTTACTAGATAAACGTAGTCAAGTACTCCTTAGCAACGGAAAGCAGTACAGGGAGCTTATCTAGCATCACGATCTGGGGTGAATAACAACCCAGTTGAAGCAATACTGTTCAAGGCAATTAACCTGCTTAAGACAATCATTCATCGGTCGGGTATAGTTGCAGCACCCTTTGTTTTCAAACATGATGCTGAAAGTTGGCTTTGTAAAGGCTTTGGAGGCTATTTGTTTCTGCTCAGAGGCGGAGTCCAGCAGTAGGGATGCATGGCTGAGCGTGTGTGCTGTGGATTGGTGCTGGAAAGTTATACCATATGTCTCAATTCCTTTACATGGTCAAATTGGCCAGTTCAGTTTGGCCAGTTCAGTAGCCAGTTTCATTCCCAACTTCACACAGCCGCTCCATTATAATTTAAACTAGTGACTCACCAAAGACACTTTTACATCAAAACGCTTAGCTTGGAGTTAACAATAGAAGTTTACTTTCGATTGTTCATGATCCGATGCTCATAGTACTCGAGTCATGGACTGACTTGTAATCTCCAAAATTTTCAGTTGTTGAAGGGCTTAGTCTCTTTAGAAGCAGTACATGTTGTCCAATTAAACCCTACACATCTCAGTCTTCAACTAATCATTCAATCACATCACCATATCTTTTCATTAAGAATCTCAAATTTGATCTTCTGAAAAATCAAACGCGAAGTGTCATGACTGCCGAAGAAGACGAGCTCAAACAGTTGTGGAAGCTCTTTGAAGACACACCAGAGGATGTACAGCGTAGAAGACAACAGATAACGAAGACTATCCAAAACGAAAATGGATTAGACGAGTTCCCCACGCAAATGTCGATAGTCAATGCGTTGGACGACTTACTTGGGTGCTTTGCATTGGGAGGACAAGTACGCAACTACTACAGATATGGCAGCCACGATACCTGTGCACGGCAACGTGAGAAGCTTTGGTTTGCCATCAAAAACGGAACCATGTACGAGCTGGCTGAAAAGCCCATCAACGAGATGGCAGACAAAGAGTTGAGTAAACGGTTGAAGATTCAAGAGTTTTACAAGAAAAGGTTGTTGCAAGATAAGGCACGCGGGCTGTCTGAAGATATCTGGGACGCAAGAACCGAATTACTTGAGAACCCGTTCAACAGAGATCAAAGCAAATAATTGTATATAGATTAATATTAATGTGTATTAGAAAAATATGGTATAACAATAGGATATCTAGAGTTAAGATGTGTAGAGTTAAGGAAAGTAAGGAACGACTCGAAACGAGCGTGCTTTACATGATGACACACTTTTTAGCTTCTGGTTCGTTATCGTTAGCACCCTTTGGCTTAGCGTTGAGGGCACATCTTGCGGCTTCAGAGAAGGCTTCGTTGACACCTCTTCTTTTCTTTGCAGAGCATTCCAAGTAGCGCAAGGCTCCGATTTTCTTTGCAACGGCCAAGCCCTCGTCATAAGTGATCAAACGTTTCTGTTGCTGGTATGGGTTTGGCTTCTGTTGTGCATAAGGGTTGTATTCGTCTTCCTGGGAGGGAACTGGGTCGTCGTTGTCCTCTGCGTTTCTCAAGTCGCACTTCAACGCAACAAGAACCAACTTCACCCCCTCACAGTGGTCGGTAATCTCGCCAACCCACTTGGACTGGACATTCTCCAACGAGTCGGGCGAGTCTATCGAAAAGCACAACATGATACAATGGGTGTCTGAATACGAAAGCGACCGCAAACGGTCGAACTCCTCCTGCCCTGCAGTATCCCAGAGCGACAACTGGATGGACTGCCCATCAATAAAGATGTTGTGCACGTAGTTCTCAAACACAGTTGGCTCGTACACCTGCGGAAAGTACCCAGTCGTGAGCACATTAAGCATCGACGTCTTACCGCACGCACCGTCCCCTAAGATGACGATCTTCCTCTGGATGCTCTTGGGCTCTCCACCGCAAAGAACCATCGTTGTTGTTAGTTGTGGTATACGTAGATAATTTTTTTGTTTCCATATTGGGAATGAATTAAGCGAAAAATCGGTACGCATCACAAGTCTGGTAGTATCACCTGGTGAAGTTGGCCTCACCAGGTGGTGCGTTCCAAGCTGACCAAGTGATATGGTACGTGATCTACAGTGGCTCTGGACACTCCAGAGCTCCAACTGGTGTAAGTCTACATTATTATCATTGTTTATAGACGTGCTAGGTGTGTTGAAACAAAGTATACTGATGCCTCAGGTGCGTATTTAAATGTAAAGAAAACTCTTTTGGGTTTCAAATCTTATCTTCCTTGGTACTTCCTTCGTCCATCAAGTCTTCCAAGTACATACTAGGAATAGTTTTTCTGTTTGTTCTTCCTCCTCCTTGTAACAGGAACTCGCTGGGGTTTTCGTTACCCAAGTACATAGAAGGTACTTGTCTTGGTTGGTGTGCAGGCAGTGATACGTTTGTAGTTGAGTCTGGACCAGGTGCACCGAAGACCGACAAGTTGCTTGTGGATCCTCCCAAGTACTGGCTGGATCTCATTCTCTTGTGCTGCATGACGTCTGCTGTAGGTGAAAAGTACATCTTGGTCAAGTCGTTCTTCGATGTGGCTGCGCCGTTTTCTGAGTTGTAGATTGTGGAGGTGTCGCCCGCAATCAGGCCACCGATGCCTGGCATGCCCAAGCCCGAGACCACGCTCTTGTTGCGGCCGTTCAAGTATGGCAATTTCGATTGGTGGTACTCGCCATTTCCTCCAAACAACAGGGTCAGTGGAGTGAGCCCACCGTACGCGGTAGTGTTGTTGTTCTGGTACTTCTCATACATCTGCTTGTCCTTGGCCAACGACTTCTTGGCCTGGCGCAGCGCTGTGATCGACACAATCAAATTGTACAAGATAAATGCAAGCAACACCGATCCCACGATCGCACCCACCGCAATGAATACCGTTCCACTGGGGTTGTTGTTTCTCAACACGTACGGATTGCTGCTGCTGGGAGGAACATACATCGAAGGTGTTGATACTGGAGTCGTGGATGTTGCTTGCACTCCTCCATCTCCACTATCACCTCCTGAAACCACAGCTGGCAAATCCGTATTGATCGAAGGAAGATCATCTCTGCCCATAACCCGATTAACCTCTACCAATGTTTGTGCTGGATACGTCATTCTTCGTCCTCTGCGTCTTCTCGTCGTCGTCCTAACAAGTAAGTAACACTTTGCAAGTTTTTAAAATTTTACGTATCAGTAATTTTGCGAGCATTCCACAAACGAGCCCCTACGGGCGGGATCAACACAGGCAAAATCAAAACTTTGGTACGAAAAATCGTTTGCGAAGATCTGGCATGTAACCAGGGCTAAATAAATAGTTTGATTTAGGGGGTGAATGGACTTAGCGAGGTGTATCTGATTGTTGAAGTTACCGCGTGTTGCTTCCTGCGCTTGCTCCTCTTACGCTTCTTTACTTGTTTCTTTCCATTCGTTCATCTCTCTGCTCCTTCTTCTTCTCTTGGTCCAGTGCTCTGATGTAAGTGAAGAACTAGATTCGGACAATCGGTGCTAAATTTTCACTGCATACAAAATGCTGGTGCTTTTTGTTTATCATTTTGTTTCTATTATTAGCGAGATCATGGAGATGCCATGGAGATGGAGATGGCAAGGAGGCAGGGCTCAGTGGACTGGGTGGTGATTGTGGATGGCTAGGTGGCTTTGGGTAGAGGTTATATTTGGGCTAGGGTTACGAAGGAACATTTAGTTTGTTTAGTATTGCGGTAGTATGTACGGTAGTATGTACGGTGGGTTGAATTGTAATGGATTACTTTTAGTTTAGGTGTAGGGGTAGTGGTAGAGTTGAGGGTGGTGGGTGTGTAGTAAGTGGGAGATAAGCAAGTTGGAGAGTGGTAAGTTGATTGGTTGAAAAGGAGTTGTGTTGTTGAAAATGGTAGTGGCTGAGCAGTGTAATTAAGGTATAATATAATTTTGTATGTTGCACTGGTGATAAACATTCTTGCGCCCAGACCTGATAGTTGACCTCTTTAGCTAGTTACGAGTATTTCGTATGTCATAGATGTGAGAAGACATGTATAGGTTCTACATTGTTGTATATGTATAGTTCTGTATGCATATGTGTGATAAGATTTGATGTATGTCTATGTACGTGATGAGAAGATGAAATTTTTATATTGAAGGCTGAGATAATATTGGTAAAGCTGAGGCTTATTGTTCTGTTGATGGCCTGATAGAGTTTGTGAGCGACAGTTATTTCTGTTCATGTACAGTGTTCCGTGTACTACACTATACATTATACTAATAATGTCTTGCTTATGTCTAGTGCAATAAGGGCGTATACCATAAGAGTATAAAATTACATGAGAAACAAGTTCACTCAAAAAAGAGGCAATTCGAGATATAAGTATACATTTATTGTTTTAGATTGTGAATCACAGCAACGAAGTTGATGTCCATTCATGCCCGTATACCATCCACGTAATAACCGCATTCAATATTATATCCATAAAGCAGCTGTTTCTTGTTATCTCTCAAGCCAATGAGAGTTGTGAATTTGCAGCCATGGAGTTGCAGGTGACTTCGAAACGACAATTCTCATGTTCAACAGTCACTTCATAATTTTTTAAAAAGTTGCCTACAGAAACTCTCCAACTGCTACCAATGAGAGTGTTAGAACATCACGAATAACTTTAGTTAGTACACTGAGACGATTTTCTGGATATTCGAGGGGTTGTCGTGGTACTAGCTACTGTACGGTATGCTGCACGTGATCAATAGTGACAGCTGAAGAGTGGTAATGTGCATATCAGCTTGGTAATTGAATCAGACGAGTTAGTGAACTAATGATATTCAAAGTACAAAACAGTCTTTATTTTCATGTCATCGAGGTGCTATAGAAGTATTGCAATCGAAGTAACTAACCTTCATTGGATTCATATATTTTAATGTTCATATCATTTTGAAAATGGTCCTTGCTTCATTTTGAAGTCACTCTCTACTTTTTATCTTGAAGCCTCACTTTTTTCTTGAAGTCTCTTCTGTTCCTGTCAAACCCACATCTCCTTCATCAACCCATAAAACCTCTCTCTCATTGTATCCCAAACCTCAACACTCCCACAATCATCTGTCAACCGGGGCTGCCACACTGGATACTCCTCCAAAAACCCTTCGTAATCCTTCATCACCTCACTCTCACACGCAATTCTGTACATGTTATAGTACTCACTGCTACTTTGATACTCCCATGGCTTCGGAATAGGCGCATCTGAAAAATGCACCAACTTGGCCTTCTTGGCTATCTCAAGTGCATTCCATCCCTCTGTCGACTCTCGGTCTATGAAAGGCAAGTACTGGGGTTCCACCGTAAACCGACGGTGCTGCAATTCCTTGAACTCCCCTGTGAGTACCCCATACGTACGGTGAGGCAACACCCCCACCTTGAACCGACCAGCACGTAACTCGTCGTCAAGCCACTTGTTCATTATCTCCATGTCGTACTCTTCCTTCCTGCGTATCTGCTTGCGCTTCAACAAATACCACAGCCATGGATTGTAGACATACTGCATTATCAGCTTGTACATCTCTTGCGATGGGGTGAACACTATCACATGGTTGGCAAAGAAGTCATGACGGTTGTCCCATTTATGGTGCTCGTACACAAGTGTGGGCAAGCTGTTGAAGACACTTTCGTCTCCTCCCACTCCATTTGCAATACGTCTCATTCGAGCATCATAGGAAACCTGGTCTGGAATATCAACCTTACGATGGTACTTGTTGACCACACGATTCTTGCCTGTTTCCAACACATTATTCAACCAATACGCCTGTGGAAGCATCAAATCAAACCCTCGCACACTGAAAAGTTCATCGAGGTTCCCATCGATCAACATCAGATCCGAATCAAAGTACACCACGCGGTCATAATCAAGATCGAAGATCGCAAACTTTGTGAACAGCTCAGTCCACAGCGATTTGCCTCCCGCCTGGATCTTGTTGATTGGTTTCAACAGTATTTCATTCTCACGAGCAAGATCAATCAACCTTCTCCACTTGTCTTTGTCTTGCCATTCAAGCTCACGCACATACACAACCACCAAGTCGCGTACTTTCGTCTGACCTCGACGAAGACACGCAAAGTTGATCAATGCCAAATTGAGGTACTCGTAGTTGGTGGCATATTGAACGTACGCGAACTTCTCGCTGCCATCGAGTGGATACTGCTTACCGTACTCATCAATCACTACTTGCGGTACCACACGCAATTGGTTTCCAAGCCTTCCATCTTTGTGAACATGCGTCGACTCAAAAACATAGTGTGCTACCGCAAAGTAGACAACTATGAATATGCCAAGCTTGATCTCCCAATTCTTGATCTTGAGCATCGAGTAGTTGGTGAAGTAAAAAATATGGTTTAATCATTGTTGAAAGTGCAAAAAAATGCGCAAACCCGGAATCGAACCGGGGGCCCAACGATGGCAACGTTGGATTTTACCACTAAACCATTTGCGCGTTTTCTGAAAAATTTAGATTCGAATGAAATATGTCGAGAAGAGTTAAATTGACGAAACCACGGTCTATGTGACGCATCTACTTTCATTCAAACCCTTCCTATCAAAGTCCA
>JAJMBT010000068.1:0-18373 GCA_030565385.1 Kodamaea neixiangensis
GCTAAACCAATGAAAACATTGTTGAGGAAAATAGAGACAGAAACCATTGTAGAGATATTTGATGATTCTTTTGGACCAGACTGAATCTTGGGCTAGCTATTTATGTGTTTCCAGCCAAGTAGAATGTCCTTATCATGATGGAGCAAGGCTTCACCCCAATATGATTATGGCTGGTATAGCTAGAGCTGCCCCTATGAACGTGGTTCCTAATCATAGCAACGGCCGTTCAAGGTATGGCCATTGATTCACTTATCTTGAGTACTGCTGGCAAAAATGCAAAAAATATTGCAGCCAATGTGTCAAAACTCCTGTCAATCCAAATAGGGATATTTTCTCACTGAAGCATTAGAGTCCAGTTCAGTTTGTGTGAGGGCGAAATAGAGAGATAAAGAGAGCAACGGGTGTCTCGGTCTCACCACATCATTCCAATCATAAAAAGGATTGTGTTGTCGAGTGGACTGATTTGGGGTGCTAAGTTCAAATCAAAGATGGAAAGAGGTCGGTTAGAGAAGCTTTCAAAAGTAGACTCCTGGGTATGAAATAGGCATTGGAAGTACGGCACCAGGTGAGTTTCACGGCAACATATTAATTACGCAGCCTTTTCCCACTATCCTCAATGGAATGCTTACTGACCAAAAGGAGAACCGATGTAGTGCGGTGTTTGGTCTCATTGGTTGAGAGTAGCAACAAATCGAGCAAAACGAAAAAGGAAACCGTTTAATTAACCTAGATGAAGAGATAACGGAGAGGTGAAACGGGTAGAGAATATATTGCTTTCAATTATTTACGGTTCCTGAAACCATTGACCTATTTTGTAAAGGGTAGGGCAAAAAGAGTGATTGGTTGGGATAGTGCGTACACTGAAACACAATGAATACTGGTGGATTCAGGTATTATTGACATGTGCTCAAACATTTCCTTCACAACATTTTGTTATCCCGGCTATTGATCTCGTATCTCTCTACTTGAATATTCTACTTTCATTACCTAACACTTTTTTAAAACTTTTGCTTCCTTGCCTGGTTAATATTTCAAGATGCCTCATGATCAGTGGGCCTTATCTGCACGGATTATCAAATCAGTTCTTCTATGAAGCCATGTCTTTCTCCAGTATCATATGAGTTTTCTTGAAAGTGTTTTATGACACTAAGCGTGAATACACCCCACTCTCATCCACACCACTTCTATCCTCTACTCCAGCTTCTGTTCTAGCTTTCATTATCCACTGAACAACCCCATTCTACTCCTATTACTCACAAAACTCTTTTGACATCATAAAATTCACGAATTTGATTCTTAACTGACTCCAATTTCCACAACATGCTCAATTTCGCCTACCAGGCTTCCCTCACTAGATTTGTCTTACTCAATTGGTTGACATATTGTACTTGATATAGTTGTACGATTGGTTATAGAGCCGAAGAGATGAAGGTGACAGAGCGTCCAGAATAGCTGCCAGATCCTTGTTTTACTGGTGCAACATTGGGTTGCACGAGTATGAATGACTCGTGGCATACATAACGCTTGTATGATCACAGAGGCTAGGTTATTTGAGTTCATTAAAGGCTTGAAGCAGTCGGTAAAGTAGCATAAATTGCTGAAAATACTTCGTAAAACGTTGTTGTAAGAATTAAGAGATTTAAAGAGGTCTTGGATTACGTGAATGACTCAATTTAAACTCGTCCCAATCGTCTGCATCAAAATCTTATACATCGCTACAGCCATCTTCTTGTACATACTTCCATACAAGTGTGTATCAATAATGGTTTTTTTTTTTTAACTAATTCATTTTGTATTATTATAGAGGAATATAAATGCTTGGAACGATTAGAAAAAGGAAATCTATTTATAATGGTCACATGACAACATTTATACTCCCTAATATATACATCCATCTTCACGTTTTTCCAGAAAAGGGCGTGTGGTCTAGTGGTATGATTCTCGCTTTGGGTTGGTGTCGAAAAACATCTTCAAGTATGCGAGAGGCCCTGGGTTCAATTCCCAGTATGCCCCTTCTTTTTGATATTTTTTTTGCGGCAATTGAAGTTGCAGCGGTTAAGTCAACATGTCCAATGTTCACAGCATTAGGCCTAGTGTGCGTAGAAAGGCTATTAGAGAAGAGGTAGAGGCTAATTTGAAGATGCGTCGAGAGTCCAGCACATTAGTGTTAAACTTTTTGACCGATATTGAGGTGGAATCAACAAATCACGAAATCCAGAAAAGCCCCACTGTTGAGATCGGAGACAAGACGTATAATAAAGAGAACGAACCCATTGGCAAACCGTTAAAGGACAATCGAGGTGTCAAGAACAAGCGCAAACGACTGGTATGTAAATCGGGGCTCAAGCCATTACAACCGTCAAGAGCCAACAATAGACCGGGACTGGCTGTGCTGGAACAGATAGAGTATGTGCACGTCAACTACAATTCGTGCAACACGCCCAAATACGTTGGGTTATTCAACAACGTGCGAGTCTCTGGGGCGATGCGTCGAGTGTGCACCATCTGTCGTGCATCGTACAGTGACTTGAAAGGGTTCAACCGACACTACGAGTCGGTACACTTGGGCCTAACGAGAACCGGAGAGAAGAAAAAGAAAACGACATAGCAGTGTCCAGCTTGTATATCTCTTCACAGAATTTGGGGAGGGTCGGGCTCAAAAAATGGGCACGTCAGCTGTTCCGCAAGTATATGCAGCAGTAACATGCTGCACACTGACGAAGTGATTCTGTAACACGACTGGGGTCGTAACCTACAAAGCCTGGGAATGTTACGGATGAAAACAAAAAGAGCTGATGGAGATCGGGCTCGTTCACTGGATGAGCGGGCTTGTGAGCTGTGGGAAGGCTTGCACTTAGATTGTGGGCTTGTTCTATTGTGCCCCTGTTCTTTGTACATTTTGTGCTTTGGAAGGATGGATAAAGAGCGTTGGATCGAATAAGCCACTACGTCATGGCGATGGGACAAAAGGTAGGATATGAGTGGGGAGTAGAGAGAAAGATGAAACAGGTGGTATGGGCAGACCATTCCACTAAAAAGTGACAGATCACCCAGAGCACTGAGACAAACAAGGGCATATCGACCTTTAAGTAGTTTAGGTTCTGGGTCGGGGAACGAAATCACGAGGAAACCATTTTTGTTTGTGTCAGGAGCGAAACGCAATACAATAACACGGCGCAGGGTACTTAACCCCAATATTCGCTCAAAACGGATGAGCCGACAGGAAGAAACGTAACAAGAAAACACAGACGAGATTAGTGTCTAGCTAAGAGATGGCGAAGAATAGGATATTTCTTGTGTACGATCAACGGTAGCTTGGCCAGCTTCGATGACAGGTTTGCCAAGTGCTCGATAAGAGATGGCTGCAAAAAAAAAAGCCGTGGAATAAGCCACCAGGGTTCTGGTGGGAGCAACCAGGGGATGAAAAAAAATGGGGAAGAGGAAGCTGAAGGTGGATCGAGAACAACAAACATTACGAAGAGGGTGGGTGAAAAATTGTACTGCGCCCCTCACCAACCGATCCCCTAATAGAACCAACCAATTATTCCGTTTTGGTTTGAGTTGGGCCAGAGATCAAAACAGAGCCTCGCGTTAGAATGCCCTCTGGCCTATGAAGAGCGAGTATTCCTAATAACCTTTTGCCCTTTTCTTTTGAGACGAGTGAAATAGATTCCGACAATGTGTAAAGTAACATGAGCGCGGACGCCTCGCGATATTTTGCATCAAGACTGGGTCTATTTTTGTTTGGGGCCAATTTTCTGCGTATATAAACGTTGGGATTCGCAGATTGCGAAATTTCGAAAAGCACCTACAGTAATGTTTGCACAACTCCCTTCGCTTGTATTATTGGCATCGTTGGCTGCCTCTGTTTTGGGGGCCAGTCCCACGATCGACGTTGTTGGCAACAAGTTTTTCTTCAGCAACAACGGGTCGCAATTCTTGATGAGAGGAATTGCTTACCAGCAAAACACTGCCAACAGCAGTGATACCTCGTTTGTCGACCCTCTTGCCGACGCCGATGCTTGTAAGAGAGATCTCAAGTACTTCCAGCAGTTGAACACGAACGTTTTGCGTGTGTACGCTGTCAACACCAGTTTGAACCACGACGCCTGTATGAAGATGTTGGACGACGCTGGAATTTACATTATTGCTGACTTGTCTGAGCCAGACTTGTCTATCAACAGAGCTAGCCCTGAATGGAACTTGGACTTGTACAAGAGATACACCAGTGTCGTTGACATGTTTGCCAACTACACCAACGTTTTGGGATTCTTTGCCGGTAACGAAGTCACCAACAACGCTACCAACACCGAGGCTTCTGCGTTTGTCAAGGCTGCCGTGAGAGACACCAAGAAGTACATTAGCGACAAGAATTACAGAACGATTCCTGTTGGCTACTCTTCGAACGATGACTCCGACACCAGAACTGCCATTGCCGACTACTTTGCTTGTGGTTCGCTCGACGAAAGAGCCGACTTCTTTGGTATCAACATGTACGAATGGTGTGGAGACTCCTCTTTCCAGACCTCCGGATACTCTGACGCTACCAAGAACTTCCTGAACTTGACCATTCCTATTTTCTTCTCTGAATACGGTTGTAACGCTGTCAGACCAAGAAAGTTTACTGAAATTGGCACCATCTTTGGCAGCCAGATGACCGACGTTTGGTCTGGTGGTATTGTCTACATGTACTTTGAAGAAGAAAACAACTACGGTTTGGTCTCCGTGAGCGGAAGCTCTGTCTCGACCATGGGTGACTTCCAGTACTACTCTTCTGAAATCAACAGTATCAAGCCTACTCTTGCCAAGGCCGCTTCTGCTTCTGCACTGGCTGCCAACACCTTGAGCTGTCCTGGTAACGGAGCATTCTGGAGCGCATCTCCAACCTTGCCACCTACCCCAGATGCCGACACCTGTGAGTGTGTCGCTAACTCTCTTCAGTGTGTTGTCAAGGACAGTGTGAAGTCGTCTGACTACGGTGACTTGTTCGGTCAAGTGTGTGGTAGCATCGACTGTTCTGCCATCACTGCTGACGGTGGAAAGGGTGTCTACGGAGGAATGTCTTTCTGCTCGGACAAGGACAAGTTGTCGTACGTGATGAACGCCTACTACATCAAGCAGAACAAGAACAAGTCTGCATGTGATTTCAGTGGTGCTGCCCTGATCAACACCGCTGCCTCCGCTGCTAGCTCGTGTTCTTCCAAGATTGCCCAGGCCACTCAAACCGTCGCCGGTGGCTCCAGCCCTAGCGGCTCTGGCTCCAGCTCGGGTTCAAGCAGCTCTTCTGGTTCTAAGAGCTCTTCGTCCGGAACTTCCAAGCCAAAGTCCAACTCGGCACCAACTAAGACTGCATCTAAGGGACAATTGTTAGCTGTCTCCTTCATTGTTACAGCCTTCGTCGGTGGCTTGTCCATGATCTTAGTAGAGTAAGCTTACAGTGTTTATATGTACTTCTCTAAATATATTAAAAGGTTAATTATTCGATATCATAAAAATTTCATTAAGAGCCTTTTCATCCATTACAGAAGCTCTCTTTTGTTTAATCCACTTGGATCTCGCGGAAAGTCTAGTTGCGATGGCTGTGGAAGGTACTTGTGCTGCAAGTGATTCTTTTGCCTTCTTTTCCTTCTTATCTTTCTTCTCCTTCTTGTCCTTTTTATCTTTCTTCTCCTTCTTTTCCTTCTTTTCCTTCAGTTTCTTCTTTTCCTTCTTGTCCTTCAGTTTCTTCTCTTTCTTGGACTTCTTTGTTTCAGGTTCATCGTCCAGATCCAGATCCAGTTCTGCCTTTCTCTTTTGCGAGTATGATATGAGCTTCTTCCTATCGGCATCCCAAGTGCTACTCAAGACCTCTCCTTTGATAAAATGCATACCCCATTTACCGTTCAACCAGTTGTCCTTTCTTTGTCTATCCAACTCGTTATTTATCGTATCCTCTTTACCATTTAATCTTCCCAACAAACGCTGGAACAGGTCCAACCCAAATGCATCTCCTTGTTCTACTCCGTCTTTCTTCTGCTTCTTAGCAAGACGCGCACCTAATCCCTGATTATCTTCTTTAATGGAAACTTTAACATGGGTCGTCATCGCATGCGATACAAGTCCCAACCCTTCGCCGGTTTTCCACCCCATCTTCTCCATATACTGGTGTCCGAAACGAGAAGTGTCATTGGCCCAGTTAGTGTTACGTGGATCTAACCCAAACCGTTGCTTTACTTTAGTTCCTGCTAATCCCATCGTTATGCTGCAACTTTTCTTTATCTCATCTCAAAAAAATCGCTTCTACTTGTTTGGTAGCGCAAATGTGTTTCGATTCCAGCTTAAGGATACATGTTGCAGTAGATTGGCAAGCTACCGCGATATAGGTATATGCTATGCAATCACGACCTAAACTGCTATCAGATCTTCCTTTCAAGTACAACTTGTACTTGTTGTAGTTTTGGTATGAGTGTACTTTTTGCAGCCAACAAACATAGGTGATTAGTATTAGACAGCCGTCCCTCGATTCCAATTAACGTTCTAGTAGTCTCAGTAGACACATTGAGTTTCGCTTCAAACCAAGACAAGACCCAGTCTTATCTACTCTCATTCTTTTTACAGTCTTTGAAATTCAATGATACAAAATATTACTACTTATAACCTAATATACTAAACCACTTTCCTGTGGTCCAGAATCCCTCGTGTGGTCCTTTCAGCACACAACCAGATTCAACTAACCATTTTACAACAAATTCAAAATCGCGAACTCCCAACACTGCTTGCAGCTTTGAATAGAGTACACCACTTGGAATGCCAGGTCTGAAATGTATCTGGTATAACATAGCATTGACAATCTTGATCCACATCTCCTCATTGATATTTCCATTCAAATCGAGCCATATGTGCGAACATGCTTTTCCAGTAGGAACCGGCGCTCTGCTAGCCTTCGTATGTTCCTCATCAAAACTTTTCTTTTCGTCATGATCGTGATTTCCGCCCAAAACTAAGATATCACACGCGAGCTTCTCTTTATCAATGAGACGTGACTCGTACCCATTGAAACTGTATATCTTATCCACATGGACTAACAGAATCAGCATATCCGATAAAAGTTGGAATAACAGTCCCATATCTCCATTCGAAACATTTTGAGAGAGAAGCAAACCTTTACTTGCTTCAATGATAGTCAGCAAACGCTCATGAAACGAAGCAGCCTGGTTGAAAAACTTCACAGGGAGTTTCAGTACAAGTGCGTTATTGACTCTATCTGTGAGCATGAACTTGGAGTCAGCATCGTCCTGCCCATAATAAATCATCTCTTTGTCTTTGATCAATGCGGAAGTAGCCTCGTGTGTAACATCCTCACCGTACACTGACAAGATCTGTTTGACCCGAGATGCAGAGTAGTTCTCTTCTGTGGTTGAGAAAATCGCCTTTAATATAGTTCTGAGGTCGTCGTGTAGTTTAGGGATGATTTCGTAGTTTGACTCATTCAAGAAAAATGGCACAGCTGACAAGATTCCTTCTTTCTGCCTCATAGAATTGTCTTCCAATTGCTCGAAAAGGTCACCAGATCCAGCTTCGTTCACCTCCACCTTGTTGTACTCATTCAAATTTTCCTCAACCGTAGGATACAATGGATTACGGTCAACATCATTTTCCAATATCGTTCCATCAGCGTCCTTCCACAAGTCAAGGAAAAATGGAAATTTGATACTCTCCAAATCTTCAGCAGATACCAACTCATCTTCGATCCCCTTCATCACTATTCTCTCAAAAGCCTCAATCCCTTTGGTTACAGCTTGCAAGCCTCCCGCCAGTTTTCGCACAACAGACCACTTTTGTTTAATGCTCTTTGCGTCGATATCTTCAAACAACAATGCAATTTCTTCATAGTCTATGACTTTTCTACGCAATGCCTTGGAAATCACTATCGCCCGGAACAAGGTAGTAGCATCACTGTTGTCGAACTTGTAAACCGTTCTAACACGACGCTTTTCACTGACCGCACGCTTTTTGTCCAGTCTTTTCTTTGGTTGTGTTTTCCTACGGTGTTTCTTTGAAACGTAAACTGGAATCGTGTTGTCGTCGTCCGCATCCTCCACTTCAGATTTAGTTTCAACTGATTTAGACTTCTTCTTGGTGACACCATTCGCACCACGCCTGCTTCTCTTAGGTTTTGCATGCTGTTCTGTCATCACTGTTTCATCATCAAGAGAATCCAACCGGTTCTTTCTCTTTGGTTTCTTACTTGGTTGTTTACTCAAATAAAGAACCACCTCTCCTTCTATAGTGCGCTTTTCAGAGGCAAGTGGCCGGTCTCCCACGTCGGTCACGCAATCCTGTTTCACCTCTTCAATTTTTTCTTCCGATGGGCTGTACTTTGGATCTGTGATGATCAAAAGCTTACGTGTTGTGGGCTTGCCTGTCTTCATGAATGACACTGTTCGAATATCCAATTCATTAGCCGCAACAAGAATTGATATATCACGCGCCAATGTCTTCATGTCGGTGGCAGTCACAGACCCGAGTCTTTCATCTAAAACACGGCACAAACGAGCTGTAGTATACGTCACTCCGCCTAATTCTTTAATTATCTGGGTCAATTCGTCTCTTCTCTTGCGACCTCTGAGTGTTCCTGTTATAATTGTCGCCTTCTTTTGGCGTGTACGCGTTTTGGATACCTCCAATAAAGGTACAATAGGTTCCACATTTTCGATTAGAACTGGGCCCGAGTAGCTTTGAGAAGAGTTGCCAAGCAGTCTATATTCTGCTGATGCTTGTGAAGGCTGCTCAGTTAATAACAGGTCAAACTGCACATCTACAAGCGTATTCAGGATTTCAGTCTTTGGAGTAACATTATTTTCTGAGCCAACACTATCAATTTCTGGCTCCATGTTTGAACTAGAAATCGTGTTGGTATAATTCACGCTGATTTCTTCTGCCACTGCTGATGCTGCAACGGCTGCTGCTGCTGCTGCAGTAGTAGCAGCTTCTTCGGCTTTCTTTTGTTTCTTACTCTGCTTCTTTGCAGGGGTTTTGTCTTCGGCAGTTCTCTTTTTGGCAGGTTTTTTAGGTAGTTGGTTATCGTTACGCTTCTTTATCTTAATGTATGGACCGCTGGCGACTTTATCCAAACTAAGCTTGTTCTTGACAGTTAATTCTGCTATAGTTCCAGTGAATATTTTTCCTTCGTTGATTCGTTCTTTTTCATGGGCTTTCACTGGCATTTCGCTGAAGGTAGATTTTAGAAAGTATCTGTAAATTTTGAATTTACCCTCAAAGTCAAACGATCTGACCACCGAGGTACTATCGTAATAGTCAGGATGTGCTTTCAATGGTAACAATTTGTCTTCGTCAACGACATAACTGGCCAAGTTATCGAGGAGTCGTACCCAGGGTCTGAAACCCGAAACACCGCTGATTTTGCGTACCACTTCCTTTGAAGTAATACCGGATTCACTGCTTTGAATGGATTGGTAAAGCTGGTTGGAGCTTGGGAAGAATGTATTCACCAATGGGACTTGCTGTTGATCCTTATCATTTATTTCTTCATTGGTGATACTTGAATCCGTATCTTCTGCAGCAGTGAAAAGTTCTATGTAGTCCAATCCTGTTGTGAAATCTTTGGGTAGGTCTTTCAAGTACTTTATTGAGTACGTTTGTATGTCTGCTTCTTTGTCGTTAACATTAACTTTTTCAACGTAGCCCAGCTTATGCAAATTGTCTACAATATCACCAAACAATTTACTTCCTTCCAGTCTTGTGGCCATGTTCAATTCAACCTTCAAGTCGTAGAAGCCTCGAAGTTGGTTTTTGGCGTTTTTTGCTGATGTCACGATCAGTTGTTTGAGCGCATAAGATCTTCTTGAAGTGCTCAAGTCACTCGAGGATTTGGTGGCAGTCGTACGCTGTGCAAACTTGGTGTGAATCAAGTGATTTGTATGCTGGTGTGTTTTATCGTTGTACACGCTTGTTTTCACTATTAATCCCATATCCTCCAACTTTTTAAAACGGGAGGGTAAGGAACGGGGGTCTTGATTGGCTTCTTTCACCAACTCCGGCGAAAGCACACCCTTACTGCCGTGCTTTGCAATCACACAAAGCAATTCGAAAGGCTTCTCTCCTAGTTGCATCTTTAGCTTCTTCAACGGTTCGAGCCCTGTCAAGTACTTCCACTGAGTATCTGAGGATGGTTTGATGCGAAGCGTAGATTCATCACCGCCCGAGCTGCTCAAGAATTGCGGGTAGCTAGGGTGGATGACCAATTTCTTGCCTTCCTTTTCAACGTATACAGCCAAACTAGTGTCCTTATCTTGAGAAAAGAACAACCACTGCCAAATACACTGTTGTTGGAAATTATCAATCACTGTTTCTTGTTTGATGTGCTCATCTTGGGTCTGGCGTGAAAGGTATTGGGTGACCAATTCCCATAGTTCCGTCAATGATAGTCCATGCTGTCCCAGAAAGGATAAAGATTCCAGTACATACGAGACTAGCTCGGATGGAGGGCACGTAAACAGCATTCTGGTCACTTGGTTTATTTTGTTTATCTTTTTTGTTTGGTTTTGAGGGGACTCCACAAATAAAAAGGCATCTCCATGAAGATGTAGTTGGAATAGAGGTGTTGGGTGAAGACGTGAGGAGATGATTCGAATTTTGAGAGAAGGTAGGAGTTGAATATTAGCAATTTGAAGGTGGTTCCACTATGGGTGGAATTTATTATCTGTAGGTACTCATGTTTTTCACAATGCAATGAAGATTACAGACAATGCGAGTGATGAGGTAGATATTCTTTCGATTAGAAGTTCAGAAGACTTTCAAATTCTCTTTTACTTCAATAAGAGTAGTTTTCTTGGTAATAATCGTCAGTGATTTTTATCATTCTTCTTAGACTTTTGCAAAATAGTTGCAAAATGTTGAAAATAGTAATAGCTCCATGTTTAAGCTTTATTAATTTTAAGAAACAATAAAGTGTTATGTCATACACGTTTCGAATATGCAAGATATGAGATGCTTTCAGTTATCTCACCCCTCTTGCGATTCGATTCCTGCGATATATATCAGCAATCTCTACTCAAGATCTTACCGTTGGTTCCGTGAAAGATAAATGCAACAACAACGTGAACTACGTAGCATGTCAACGGCTGAATACACAATGCCATTTATGCTGCTGTTATATAGAATGTACGCATGAAAGGAGGAACATAAGCCATAGTATTTAAAATCTTGTTTCACAGGAGCATAATTAATTTGCACCCAATCAATGTTGCACCTATGCATACGAACTAGAAGATTCGACAAACTATCAGGGGAGAGGACTATTTTATCCCACAAGCCATACACCAGCAGAACGCATATCGCCTTATCTTGTTCTACAGTCTGTAATCAAGGGAAGTTGACATGATACGAAATGTATTCCAGGTCTTATCTCGTATGGGGCACTAATTAAGCCTACCGGCGTCATAAACACCCCTGACACATATCTGTATTCTCTTGGACCATCAAATAGAATGGTCAAGTACCTAATGTGCGTAATCAATTTTAACTAGCACAATGTCACTAAGTGTGAAGCCAGAAGAGAAGCAGACATGCTTTCTCAAAAACCACATTAAGATATGAGTAATGAGGCTAATTTCGAATTTGGAAACCAGCACACCCCAAGCACAGAAATCAGAATTATAGCAGGGCTAGGGGTGAGGTGGATAAGCCCGGGGATAAACATGTACTGAATAAGCAATGTATTTAAACATACAGACAGCTCCATGGATAGTTTCAATGGCAAGAACCAATGTCACTCGAAAAGAAGCAGTTGGATGGAAATGACTACGTCACTTCCATCTCCAACGAAGACGCAGACACCCGCAACAAAATCACCCAAATCACCTCTCCTCATACCGGGAAACCTGTCAAGATCACTGACAATGTCGATGAGGCGATGGAATATGCTACTGACGTTGACGAATACGATCCTGTTCGGGACCGTAAGTTGCTTTGGAAAATTGACTTGTACATGATGCCGCTCATGTGCTTACTCTATTGTTTCCAGTTCATGGATAAGTTATCCAACTCATATGCTTCGATTTTGGGTTTGCGTAAAGCATTGCACATGAAAGGTGACATGTACTCCTGGACTGGGTCTGCATTTTATCTTGGGTACTTGGTTTTTGAGTTTCCAGCAGTGAGACTTTTGCAGCATTTTCCAGTTGGTAAGACCGTTTCTGCGTTCGTTGTTATTTGGGGAGTAGTTTTGGCATTGCATTCAACGCCCAACTATGCTGGTTTCGTTGCTTTGAGAACGATCTTGGGGATGTTGGAAGCTTCAATCACCCCAGCTTTCGTGATCATTACCGGGCAGTACTATAGAAGAGAAGAAGTCTTTTTGAGAACTGCCATGTGGTTTTCATCTAATGGTGGAGGTGCCATTCTTGGTAGTGCCATCTCTTACGGCTTAGCTAAGCACATGGGTGACTACACTCTTGCAGCCTGGAAAATTGTCTTTATCATAACTGGTGTATTGACAATTGCCTTGGGTTTGGTAATGTTTTTGCACTTGCCAGACTCCCCAGCAAAAGCGTGGTTCTTGACACAGGAAGATACCAGATTGGTTGTTGCTCGTATCAGAGCCAACCAGCAAGGTTTCGGAAACAAGACTTTCAAGTGGTATCAGTTTAAGGAAGCTTTCACAGATATTCAAACTTGGTTGTTGGCTATTTATTTGCTCATGCTGAACATTCCTAACGGAGGTATCACCAACTTTGGTTCGATTCTTTTGAATGAAAGATTGGGGTACTCCACTACCGAATCTTTGCTTTACAATATGCCTGGAGGTGCAGTAGAGTTGCTTGGATGTCCTCTCTTAGCTTTAATATCGCTGTTCTTCAACTCCAAAATCCCCATGGCTATTTTTGCCATTGCATTGACATTAGTGGCTACTTGTTTGCTTGCCTTTGTTGACTCTCAGAGAGCTCAGTTATGTGGGTATGTTCTCACATCGATAGCACCCTTAGGCATGATATGCGTTTTGGCTTGTGCTTCTTCCAATGTAGCTGGCCACACCAAGAAAGTCACTGTGAATGCCATCTTATTAGTTGCATACTGTGTTGGTAATTTAATCGGTCCACAAACCTTTGTTGCAAAGGAGGCTCCCAAATATCAAACTGCTACCACTTGTATGGTTGCATTCTTCTGTGTTGCTTTGGTGGATTTGGTTGTGCTTTATCTTGTGTACATCTGGAAGAACAAGAAAAGAGACAATGTCATTGTCGACACTTCTGAGTTCGAAAAGATCAAGAACATCGAGTTTGCTGACTTGACCGACAAGGAGAACCCATTCTTTAGATATACCACTTAATCTTAATTTAATTTTCTGATTCGAACCCCAAGAGCGAATTTTCAAATTTTGTACTCAATTCATCATCATCGAAAAAGATTGAATCAACAGGTTAGCAATGGACTCTGACGACGAAATTACCTTATCGGCACACGCACTTGCTGCGCTCCTGGAGTTTAGAAGCGAGGAAAAAGAGCGTACTGAAAAGTTTGAGTCTCTTTACAATGCAGCTCATAAAGATGCAGCTGAGAGACCGGTAGTCACAATGGAGACTTTCCCAGAAGACTGGCAGTTGTCGCAGTTCTGGTACTCTGACGAATCGTCAGAGACTCTTGCACGGGCTTTGTTGGAAGGTGCAGACAAAGACACTGTCATTGCTATTGCAAGTGCCCCTTCTGTATACGCAGCCATCAATAAACTTCCAGCTCTGGAGATTCCAACTGAACACATCTACTTGTTGGAGTACGACACCAGATTTGAGTTGTTGAGTGGAAAGGACCGCTTCTTCTTCTACGATTACAACACCCCAGACAAGATCCCTCCTATTTTGAGGAACAAGTGCCATCGGTTGTTGATAGACCCACCTTTCTTGGAGGAAGACTGCCAGCGCAATTCCTCGGTGGCTGCCCACAACATGCTTGTCAAGGACAAGACCGAGAAGACGATAGATGGAAATCTCAAGTATAGAATGATTTCCTGTACCGGTGAGAGAATGGCCAATATCATTGCTGAGGTATACCCCGGTACTCATATGACTGACTTTGAGCCTGAGCATGGACAATTACAGAACGAGTTTAGGTGTTATGCTACTTTTGAATGTCCACACTGGAAGTTCCTGAAATAAACGAACTAGTCCTCACTTCTTGGAAACGTTTTCATTGTAACCACGGCAAACACATCACGGCAAACACATCACGACGAACACATCACCAGTACTATATAATTCAATTCCATTACCACCATCATTTCCAACATGATCTCCACCACCAATCACATAAGTAGACTATATTTTATCTGGAATGTCTCCCATGACTCACTTACCGTAGGCTGCAAACTTCATTGACTTATGCGGTATGGGTCTTTCATGGAGACATGTACACCTCCAAGACGAAGACCAATTCTTAAGTAATAAACCATATTCGTATGTCAAAACGTTCTTGAACAATTATCATCCCGGGGCGTAAACGTGAGCCCGAAAATTTGCAATTTGGCATCGCAAAAAAAAATTATTCGTCCAAAAAAAAAAGCTATTTAAAGTGGCCATGCCCATGAATTTTTTTCTGCTTCTTCTTCAACTCCAAGTCTAAATACACACAATGTCCTTCTCTGACTTCTCCAAGGTTGAATCCATTAAGTCCTTGAACGACTTCTTGGTTGAAAAGTCCTACATTGACGGGTATGTTTAAATTTTTGCCGGAGGGATTGAGCCCTTTGAGTTGTGGCAGCATTGTGGTCAATTGAGTCAATGCTAGCCGAGTTGAAACGAACGACATGATAGATGATGATTTCAATCTTTGGTCCGTGTTTATGAGGTGGATTCAAGACCCACCGTATGAGTGACAAAGAAGATTTAAATAAAATCCCTGATTATCAATGAGCGAATTGACTGCTTTTACGTGCAATTTACTAACATCTTGTAGTACCGCTGCTACCCAAGCTGACGTCTCTGCTTACAAGGCTTTCCAAAAGGAATTCCCACACTTTGCCAGATGGTTCAACCACATTGCCTCGTTCGCTGACGAGTTTGCTGACTTGCCAGCTGGTAAGGCCCCAGCCGCTGCTGCTGCTGCCCCAGCTGCCGCTGAAGACGACGATGACGTCGACTTGTTTGGCTCTGACGATGACGAAGTTGACGAAGAGGCTGAGAAGTTGAAGCAACAAAGATTGGCTGACTACGCTGCCAAGAAGGCTGCTAAGGGTCCTAAGCCAGCTGCCAAGTCTATTGTCACCTTGGACGTCAAGCCATGGGATGACGAGACCGACTTGGAGGAGTTGTTGGCCAACGTTAAGGCTATCGAAATCGAGGGTTTGACTTGGGGTGCTCACCAGTGGATCCCAGTTGGTTTCGGTATCAAGAAGTTGCAAATCAACATTGTCATTGAAGACGCTTTGGTTTCCTTGGATGACTTGCAGAGCCAAATTGAAGAAGACGAAGACCACGTTCAATCTACCGACGTTGCTGCTATGCAAAAATTGTAAGATTGCGAACATACGATAATCCCCTGTATATTTTGTTTGGTGCCTTTTCTTCTTGATAAAATGAATTCTATTGTATAGAATATAACATTTTGGTTAATTTTGATGATTTTGTATAATAATGAATATTTAATAGAAATCTAGAAGGCTGCTCCTATAACGGTAGATAATCTACTTCCTTTGGTAGCCATTGCTTGAGATATTCTTCCTGAGTGATCCCCAATTGCCAAACCTGTTTTACTACGTGTCGTAACGAAAACAAGGTCCCCATTTGTGCATTCGTGTACAAGTTGTCCATGAACAAGGATAGCTTTTCTCGTTGGACCCCTTTGCATTCGCATCCAACGGCGTACACAGGCCAAACCATTTGCGTCACCATTGGTGAGAGTGGGTCCATGCCTCCGTACACGTCGATGAATTCGTCCACCAATTTGGGGATCATCAAAGACTTGGTGTCTTTGGTACGCTCAAGTGTGATGTAAACAGCTATGGACCAGCACTGTGCTGCACGTAGGCGAATAGAGTACTCCCCGTCTTCGTGGTCAACGTACTCGCGGTAATTTAGTAAGATGTTTTTGATTATTGTATGATCTTCGTTAAGTGCGTGGTATGGTAGTCTGTTGTGTCGCATGTGTCTGATATGGCATACCCTAGACATTGCTCGGAATATCTCTCCAGGGCACCCCATCATCTTTGCAGTCGATATCCCCGTGATTACTGTTCCGTTCGACGAACCGTTCCCAGGTCCGTACCATTCTTCAGAACAGAATGGCAACCTACAATCAGGAGAAACAATTGCACACACAGTGTCGTACCAGGACAAAACCACAATCAACGCCTTTTTCTTCTCGTTATCTCTTACCAAAGTGTTGAAGAACACAGAGTCTCGACAAATGTTGGCAAACACTTCAAAGAAAAACCTCACCAGCGCACTTTTACCTTCCTCTAGAACTGAAAACAATATGTGCACATTAATGAGTAACAATATCACAAACGCTGAGATTTGTTTCTTCTTGTCTTGTGATGAGGGCACAGACTTGGAGTTTATGAAAATGACCAACTTCTCCATTGTACTGTTGATGTGTGCCATTCCCTTCTTGTAGTACGCTTGTAAAGTGTTTGCATTGTAGGTGAAACTGTCGTTGTCTATTGTAATTGTGGTACTATCATTATTCTGTTGGCCCGTAGGTTTATTCTTCTTGCCTTCGTACAAGTGGATACATGCCAAAGAAATGAAGCATGAACGTGCAATATTGAAGTCGCAATATTTCAATGCTAGATCTGGCCATGGCGAATTTGGATGAGCATCAAGAAGTGGAAGTAATTTTTGAAAGAAGTGCTTGAGCATCATATTCTCCTCCTGATATGTTAACTTAAGTAATGATTCTTGACCGCCAGCTGGAGTCACTGGTTCTGGGTTTGAAATCAAATTCGAAATGCTGGGTTCAGGTATGCTAGCAGGTGTTCCCACAGGAGTTCCAAAAAGCATACTTTCTATAGTATTTGAAGTCGCAAATGCTTCAACAGGTTTAAAATCCAGGTTCACATTCTCAATACTCTTCTTACTGAACTCATCTTCAATGGGAATTTGAGTGTTGTGCAATAAGTACTCCAAGTCTTCAAACAACTCAAAACTCAATTGTTGGAAGTTGTCGTTGGAGAATTTGGTATTGGAGTTGGTAAATACCTTGTCTGATGCAACAACAGGTTTTGTGAGTTGGTCACCAATGTGTTGGTTGTTTGGTAATGGGTGGATAGCGGTTGTTTGGGGGGCCAGAGGTCCCAAAATTATTGTGTTGGAGTTTGCGGCTTCCAAATCAATTTTCAACTTATCCTTAACGGTGTTGTTAACCTTGGGTCGTCCAACGAAACTGTACGTCATTTTGCCAGAGGCGTTGACTCTATTCTTATTCCTCTTGTCATCCACATCAAAGCACAATCGGAGTTGATATCCCTCGCATTCTCTGCCGGACTTGACACAATTATTGCAATTAGGCTTGGCTTCGTCGCACTTGCGATGTCGTTTCTTGCATGTCCAGCATCCTGTCCGTACCCTACTAACCTTGGTCATCTCAGGTCATATTCTTTTCTGATTATATGAGTTTTGATTTCAAATGGAGTTTTTTGGGGAATTCATATCGCGATTCACAAAACCTTCCTCCTCAACTTTGCAGATACATTAGATTTGGCCTTGGTGAACTGGTGACATTTTCTCCGTAACATGTATTGTAAATCCAATTGAATGAACAAAGCAGTGCAATATGAGCACTGATGAGAAACTTCTCATGTGAATTAATCAAGCTTCAATCTAAGGCACTGTGTTTCAGTCCATCTGTTCATACCTTGTTATCTGAACAGTCACCAGATTCTACCACATCTCAGGTCGTCCAGAGCTATTCATCAACATAAACATGAAATAACAAGTTCTAGTATTAGCTTTTGAATTGGCTACAAGCTTCTATGTTCATTGTAAGACTTGAACCATATGGCCACCGCTTCACTAAGAAGGTCGTGCAAAAAAAATAACCAGTGCTCCAGGAGGGGTTTGAACCCACGACCGTCGCGTTCCTCACACGACCGTGACTTTTAGGTATAACCAAATTGTCTTAATACGGCTATAAGCACGAAGCGCTAACCGCTGCGCCACTGGAGCATTGATCGGATTTTTGTGTTTGCCAAGTTTTTATATTGTTAGTAGTGAAAATGTATATCAAGCTATCTCCACTACTTCTTGCTTTAGCAACCGGCACACTTAGTGGAAAAAGATCAAATTTGTGCTTTATGTCTTTCTCCCATTCCTGACTTGCGTGAAACGTGTAGTCACTATTTTGGGAATTGTTCCAGTGCAGGTGAAGTTAGAACACATTT
>JAJMBT010000069.1:0-18115 GCA_030565385.1 Kodamaea neixiangensis
CAAGTACAGGATTGGGAAGCGAAATTACGAGCACTACTGTTGTAGCTGTACCAGGCGAGACAGGTACAGTTATTGTTGAGGTTCCAATTCCAACAATTACCAGCACGACAACAGGACTTGGAAGTGAAGCAACGAGCACAACAGTTGCTGCAGAACCTGGACAAACAGCCAAATTAATTGTAGAGCTCCCAATTCCAACAGTTACTTCTACCACAACCTGGTTAAGTGGAGATATTAGTAGCACTACAGTGTCAGCTGAACCAGGAGAAACTGCGACTTTGATAGTATTAAATCCGGTCCCAACGATTACTATAAGAACTACAGGACTGGGTAGGATTGCTACAAGCACTACGGTACCTGCTGAACCAGGACAAACAGCTACCTTGATTGTGGAGCTCCCAATTCCAACTATCACGTCCACTACTACTTGGTTGAGCTCTGTTGAAAGCAGTACTACAGTCGATGCTTTCCCTGGAGAAACCGCAACGTTGATCGTCGAGGTGCCGATTCCTACAGTTACATCCACAACTACTGGAACAGGAAGTATTGTCACTAGTACCACCGTAACAGCTGCTCCTGGAGAAACAGCTACCTTGATTGTTGTACTTCCCAACTCTATTTCATCAAGTTCCCAACCACCAAGCTCTTCATCTAGTTCATTAATTTTTGAACCTCCAAGTCCTTCTTCGAGTTCATCATTGAGTTCTGAGTCTCTGAGTTCATCTTCGAGTTCTGAACCTCCAAGTACATCATTGAGTTCTGAGTCTCTGAGTTCATCTTCACTGAGTTCTGAGCCTCCAAGTTTGTCATTGAGTTCTGAGTCTCCAAGTTCTTCTTTGAGTTCATCATTGAGTTCTGAACCTCCAAGTTTGTCATTGAGTTCTGATTCTTCAAGCTCATTTTCATTGAGTTCGGAGCCTCCAAGTTTAACATTGAGTTCTGAGCCTCCAAGTTCTTCTTTGAGTTCATCATTGAGTTCTGAACCTTCTAGTTCGTCGTCTATTACTTCACCTTCATTTAGCTCTGAACCTCCAAATTCCTCACTGGGTTCATTAAGCACCTTATCCCCAAATTCTTCTTCAAGTTCGATGCCAACTAGCTCCAGTTCAAGGTCGTTGGTGATTTCGCTGTCAAGTTCAAGCTTTCCAGTGATACCTTCAACCAATCCTCTTTATTGGAACACCTCCCTGACAGAGGGGCCTACGTCTAGTAAAGATCCACTTACAATTACTGACACGATCTCTTACAGGTCCACTATTTGTTTGACATGCCATCATTATGACACTGACACTAAGATAACTGACACACAAACAAAGATATACACGGTATGTCACTCATGTGAGAAAGATACGTCAACTAGTTCTGTATTGCATACTACCACAGCTATACCTTGTCCAACTTGTACTCAACCAGGAGAAACTGGAAGTGATCAACAGGGTACATCAAGACAAGATCAGCTTGGTTCAACAAACCAAAGTCAACAGGAAACACAAAACGAAGGACAAGTAGGTACTAATAGTTATCCTGGCGCTTCTGGTCATGTCGATACTAGCCAAAACACAGGTCTTAATGGACCAGTTCTTCTGACAACTAGTAGCGACAACACTGCTGCCCCCACAATCACCAACGATTCGCATAGTATCAACCAAAGAACCAGCATGAACCAAGGAACCAGCATCAACCAAGGTTCAAGTATCAACGAAGGCACCAGTATTTTGATAACCAAACCAGTTCTGGTTCCACTTGCACAATCGTCATCTGATGCTATGGGGTCAGCGGCAGTATTGACTTACGTTCAAAATGCCATTACAAACAATGTCTCCAAGTTCAGTATTGTTTTAGCAATTCTAGTGTCGTTTATTTAGTGATTGTTTGAACCAGTCTAGACAGCTATGAATGCTTATCTCAGTTCTTCGAACACATCCTAACTGTTATGAAATTATTTCTGGTTATCGAGCCAGTACGCAAAATTATGAAATCATTTCCAGCTTGACTGAATCTACTTTATGAAGCGTTAAAGTTTTTAATCATGTACCATTTTTCAATTGAATATTCACTTCAGCTCCAATTACTAAATAAAATTCCTGCGCCGAGACAAAAACTAACTTAGAACGCAGCACATAAACGAATGGTTTAAGAATCCAAGTAATTTGTTTATGGCCTAGAGTTGGTGACCTTACTATCTTTAAGGGTCTTCACAGGTATATTCTGGTGTCAGTGTTTTGTTTCAAGAGACAAGGAAATACAATCTAAGAAGATTGAAGTAGAACAATTAATGAGAATTCAGTCAACACTCGTTGATTTTGAATCACTACGATGAGATGAACCAAACTTATTTCAATTACTCTTTGGCAATTAACTGTAGCTAAGGGTTTCACTTTTTTCAAATGAAATCCACGCTATTCGTGTTTCTTGAGCAGAAGAACTGCTATACTGCTTGCATTTGAGCCAATTCATTTAACTGTGGTTCGTTGTTTTATGAATGTCTTCGACATTACGAAATAGCAATTACAACGTTTAAGCAAGAACAATCAATAGTCTCTTCAATGCTAGTAATCCTTGATACCCGACACCTCTGGAACTACCTTGTCTTCGGTGGAATGAATACTCGTATCGAGTATCACTGAGCAATCAATATAGTGAGTTTCCCAACCGAGCTCTAAGTTTGAATTACTAAAGAGAACCTAACTACTTATAAATACTATTAAATACCTAGCTTAATAGATGATCTCTATAAGTCGTCACTCCACTAATTGCAAAATCAAATACCATACCAATAGTTCCTAATGAAGAGTCTTTGGTGCTTCCACTAACTGCAATTCCACCCAATTCATTTCCACCTAATCCATTTGCCCCCACCTTGAAAATATGCCACGGGTCGCTCATGAAACAATAAAGTGTAATCGATTTAATTATATGCCAGTACTATATACGAAAGCCAAAATTTGATTACAGCTCAATGCCGTTTGATGCCATCGAATGCCGACTTCATAACCATAGAAGTTTTAAAAATATATTGCACATCTAACATGATGTCAAAATAAAAGCAGTTCAAGAACCCACGTAGGATCTCGAGGCTTGCCTTTGCATATTACTAGCTTATTTGGGTACATTCGGAGGAGAAGACGAAACTCAAAAGTGAACTACGAGCCTACTTTCCAGTGAGTAATACGAGACATTATACGATGTGTTCGAACACCGACAGTGAGGCTGTGCCGGCTTCTAAGTGTTGACTACTCTATCAAATATTCTTTGATTTCTTAGTAATGCCTTTGTGCTTGTGCGTATCCTAAGGCTAGATTGATTAGAAGCCAAACTAGGTTGTTTCCGGTGGTTGGATGCTCTAGTATTTAGGGCTTTACAAGCAAGCAGAGCATGCCAGTTATAGGTTCTAAGTTTTTTTTTCAATTATTCACAAATCCAGAGTGTTATTTCAAAGACTGAGTGACAAGGCAAGGTATTGTAAGTTGCAAATCACATTCATGCGTAATCCAAGCTGGTTGGTGGGATTGGGGTAATTGAACAGCATAGACTCGGGTTACTAAGTTACTTCTGATTGGTGCCAATCTCTCTCCATTTAAACTATCCAAATTGGCATTAAATGGGGGATCTGAAACTGAGGCGAGTTTCATTGATCGATTTAGTCATCCATGAGTGATGGAAAAACAATAAAAACCCCAAAATTTGACTGACAAGTGAAGCCATGCTGTTGAAAGAATATTTAATGTATTTTGATACTCCAACTGAACTAATATCCGCTGATGAAGATTGCAATTGTACCAGGAATCTGAAATTGGATTGTTTACTTGGTTGATACCGGTGGCCGTACCCTTGGTTACAATTGGTATCCAGCAGGGGGTTTGGTCCACACTGAATGTAATCACTGTTTCTTGGTGAAACTGAGTTGAATTTTCCTGTCTCATTCAGGCTACTTGTGGTATTGGCCTTTATTCTACTTATTCAGCTGGGATAGAATAATATGCTGTTGACTCGTATATATTCTTGGTGGAAATGCTCACCTACTTACAGTACTACACTAGACCAGCATCGTGACCAGCTAGGTGGTGGTAAGGTAAACATTATCGTAGGCTTACATTCCATTTTGACTATATCACCCTTGTGATAGCCGTTGCTGTTTTTGTGTTTTCTAGCTTCTGGTACCCTTTATCGGTGATACCAGTTACTCTGACAGTTTTTTAAGCAATTCAAATATTTTTGCGTCCATCGAAAAGTAAGTCGCTTAATAATCAACTAGTTTCTACCTTCGATGTTGGTAACCATGGAATTCATGAACTGCTGGTTCATGGTTCTTGAGAAATCGTTTGTATTCCGTACATGTTAAGGAGTACTGCAGCCCTCTAAATTTTAATGTCTTCCATATTCTAAGCCTACACTTCTAAACCTAGATTCGGATCTCAACTAAAATGAGAATTTAACTTAAAGCGAGCAAATACTTCGGTAAGGGTATGAAATTGCTATTTGTAGTGTTCCAACGACTCATTGATTTCATATACCACTTCTTAATCCTCTTGGCTATGTTCTTAAGTTCCAAAGGGGGCATAAGATTCTCTCAAGAAGATTCTGGATTTTGAGTTTCTGATTTGGAACAGGAAATCCCGATGCAATCAATTAGATGTTAAATTTCTTGGAGTCCTTTTGCACTATCCTTAGATGTGTTGACTTGATTCGAGCTGAGCTTCCTTTTAAAAAATCTCGAAGTTTGATGACATGCTGCTTCAACAGCACCAACTATTCAGCGCAGTCTGGAAACGTTGCCCTGTTTATTCCGACTACCCAGAACTTCATCCTTGTATTCCAAAGTGTACTTGTATGAGTGAAACATTTGGGAGAAATACACTGACGGAGCAATTCTGTTCACTCCCTTTCATTCTATTTTTGAGATACCTCCTTAAACCCCATGAATTCGCTCATCAACGCCTCACAAAGGCCATCTTGAATGGGCTCTTCTTTTGTCCAATCTGTAGGCGAAGTGTGAGACGCGCAATGAAATGTTCACTGAGCAGACATGAATAAAAATAATACTACAAAATAGAATCGTATTCACGCATACAACAGTAGAAAAAGAGCAAAGAACCGATTTCTGAAGCCGTTCTCTACATAAGAAAAATAAATGGTTGCAAGTTTCGTACTTTACAGGCTTCTTCAATTTAGTGAAGCAGATTGGTAAGATAGAGAAAAAAAGAAGATGTTCAGATGTACTGTTGGAATTTTTTCAGCAGCAAGCACAACTACGGACGCTGAAGTTACAGGAATCTTAACGTCTTTGGATTCGATGGAGCAAGTCTGTGGGGTAAAGGATTTTTTCATGATACTTCATACTCTCCTACCTGAATTGGTACCATCAGCTGAAAAGTCAGCGGAGGAAATCCCTAGTCGGGAGATGCATTTGGACTAGCCATGCCCGATGTGTTCCAGTTCGTCGCAAAATACGAACTATCATATCTATTGGCTACAAGTCTTTGCTTGTGCCAATGTTGGAATCAAGAGAATGCACGGTTTGGACCTTTGGTAATAAATATTATTTTAAATATTAAATAATAAATATAAACAAAAGAAACTATGATAAGTCTTGAGGCTGTTATCTGCATATGGATTTTAGAAGTTGCAACATTTGGTACTTCTTCAATTCTATATAATGAATCTAATCGCAATAGGTAAGATGGAAATACCAAGATGCTAAAGACTATTGCTGGTTTATTTATAACGGCAAGCGCGGTTGCGGGTGCGCAAGTCACTGGAATCTTTACGTCTATAGATTCAATCGAGCATTTCTACGGAGGTAAAGGGTACTTTTATGATGCTCCGTTCTCGCCTAACTGGGTTGCTACTATCAGCTGGAAAGTTAACGGAGGAAACATTAAGTCGGGAGACACGTTTGGACTTAGTATGCCTGACGTGTTTGAATTCACTTCAACTGAAAATCTGTTTGATCTTCTTGCTTCGGGCCTCTCCTTTGCAACTTGCCAACTTGCAACTGGACCAGCTGGAAAAACCCAGTTTGGCTTTCAGTGTACTGCCAATAATGCGGTGGACAGCATTCCAAACGCTTGGGGAAGCATTACAATACCTTTCGTATTTAACCCTGGCTTTGCGTTGGACCCATCTGATTTCGCAAACACTAATAAATACAACCTTGGAGAAAACACGGTATTCTTTAGCGACGGTGTAAACACACTAAGCGCAACTGTTAACTTCGGTCCTGCAACTGGAAACACTGATCCAGAGGAATTATTCGTTAGTGGCAGAGTTATTGTGGATGATAACGTCCAACAGATTTATATTCTTGGAAGAAAATGCCCAGAAGGATTCACTTTCAATAGTGGCAGACTAATTGCTAGAATAAAAGACGATACCGGCACGATTAACTGCCCATCATTTGAATATGGTTCTGGGAAAGGATTGGGGCCTTGGAATATGGTTTCAGAAGGAGCATTGCATCCTATGTACCTCTATCCTAACCAAGTCTATTGTGAACGTGACTCCTTTACTATTTTCTTTGGTAAGACCTTTTTTGATACTTATCCTGATCCATTTCCAGACGATGCTCCAGGTATTAGACCCTTCTGGACATTCAACGTAACTAACGCAGTAAATGCTATTTCTGTTTTTCATTCTTGGAAATGTCTGAATTATACATCGGATGTGTTTGGCGAAACAACTGGAAGTGCATACTTTCCTAGCTATGACCTTGCAAATATCGATTCAGAAGGATTCATAGGACTCGAACCAATTACATCAACCTCAACCTGGACTCGTGAGGGAACTTCAACAACCACTCTAATTTTTTCGAGCGGTAGCCCTCAGACCGTTGTTATTGAAGTTCCTATTCCAACGGTGACAACAACGACCACTTGGTCTGGAAGTGTTACAACAAGCACTGTGGTAACTGCTTCCCCTGGAGAAACCGCGACTTTGATTATTGAGGTTCCAAACTCCTCATTCTCCATTTCAAGATCAAGTTCAGAATCTGGCTCCATTTCTGTTCCTTCTGCTTCAAGTTTTATCCCTTCAGGTTCTAGTTCTGTCACTTCTTCTGGTTCTATTGGTTCAAGCACCAGTTCTATTGGTTCTGATTCAACTTCCAAAACGTCAGGTTCTGTGTCTGCTACTTCGGGCTCTAGTTCTGCAGCTTCTGATACCAGTTCTGCTACCTCAGATTCGAACTCTGTCACGTCTGGTTCAATTTCTGTTTCTGGTCAAAGTTTCGAATCTGAGTCAAGGACTGATTCTGGTTCTAGCTCTACTACTTCAGGTTCCAGCTCTGTTGCTTCGGATACTAGTTCCATCATTTCAGGTTCCGCTACTTCTACCTCAAGTTCAAGCGCTGTAACCTCGGAATCGGGTCCTGTGACTACTGGTTCAAGTTCTGCCTCGTCAGCTTCAATTAATTCCGGGTCGAATGTTACGTCTGACGCCAGCTCTATTTCCGGTTCAGGTTCCATCACTTCGGGTTCCAATTCTGCTACTTCAGATTCTATTTCTATCACATCAACCTCTGGTTCAGTTACTCCAAACTCCAGCCTATCGGCAACTTCGCTAATTACAGCTCCATTGTCTACCAGCTCACTGCAAAGTTTTCCAGAATCAAACTCCATGTCAACCAGTCAACAGACAACGAAAATTTTATCTTCTCCAGGTTCACCCTACTGGAATTCAACAACTTCATTACAGACCATCACGTCTACTGTTTGCAGTACCTGTACTACAGGCTCACAAGAAACTGTCCTTTCAATCATAATAACAGATAGCCATACTGTGACGTCAAAGGTTTGCTCATCTTGCACCAAGAATGGCCAAGGTATCCCAAACACCTCAACTGAAGTTTCCACCTTGACTTCTACGGAGTGTACAACTTGTACGGCTCCAAGAAAGTTCACAGAGGGCGCAGTGCCCACTTCACCACATGGTGAAGGAAGTTTGACTGGTGTGAGGCTCACCGAAACTCCAAACCCAGTTAATCAAGCCACTCAATCGGATAAGGCTGGCAGTGTCCAGCCGAACATTCAAGTACCAGGAGCTCCAACTCAAGTTCCACCAAACCCGGCACAAATTCTCTCAGTTCAAACAAATCAAGAAACTAGCTCTTTGCAAGCTGGTGCCTATTCCATCTCAACGTATTTGCAAGGAGTTTCTTCCCTTAATTTGCCAAAATTTACTTTCGGTTTCGCAATGATTCTTACTTTCCTTGTTTAAATAGCTTAACTGGTGCCATATACGAATACAATTCTACTGGATCTAAAAGTTGATTGTTGCAGCACTAAATTCTTCTACTTCGAAACAAAAAATTAACGATCGAGTAAACACAACCTATTTGCCGTTCACTGTAAGTGTTCGCGCTTAATTTCTTTGAGTAATGACATTAAAGTATGCTCCTATCTGCTCTACCATGTTTCGCTTTCATTTAGATTTTCCTAGCAATGCATAGAACCTAGTTTTGGAGATGATCGTTTAGGTTTAATCTTAATTTTCTAATCTAAAGCCCTTTTTTTTCCAACCATTTGTAGAGTATTTTCCTAAGCCCAATAGTTTATACAGTTCATAAGCAATTTAATTACTCTGAAAACTGTATTTCAGCAATATCTGCTTGGTCAATAGTCGAATTTTACTTCAAGCAGGGCTTAGAAGTACAAAATTGTTCTACATTTAGTTCAAAGTGTTGCTTTATTCTGTTAGGCTTCTCCAGCTCGAAAGTCTAGAATTCATTTTTTATCATTATAATTTATTGTTGCTTTAAAGTCAAGCTAAGAGATATAGAACAGAACCAAAAGGTACGAAATAAAATGGTGAGAAGAAAGGTAATAAGACTCAACCGAAAAGACCGAAATATATAAATTATGATTAGAAGAAAGTTGACAAGAGAATCATCAAACTGAAAGTTATCTTGGAGACAATAACTGCAGATACACCTTGAATATAGGTTGTAACAGAGTACGATGCAATGCCAGCTGATTTGGATTGTTTCAAGACAGTGGCTTGTGCTGGAGATCCAGGTGCTGGAGCCCCTGGATTCTTTGTGTTTGTTGCTGCAGCTCCACCTGGATTAACAGTTTCAGTGTTTCCACCAGGTTGGAATGGAACAATGCTGTTCGGTACATTAGGAACATTATTTGGTGAATTTCCGTTCTTTGTGCAAGTTGGACAGACAGTAGTAGTTACGGTAATGCCATTTATGATGGTAACTGGGTTCTCTTCTTTAGTTGTTGATTCTCCATGTGTTTTGGTGCACGAAGGACAGATTGTGGATGTCACGGTGTGATCGTTAGTGAAAGTCGTTGCACCTTCCTTGGTGCAACCTGGGCAAACAGTGGAAGTAATTGTGTGACTGTCTGTAACAATGATTGACTGTTCGTCGCTAGTCTCTGTACAGGTTGGGCATACGGTAGACGTTACTGTGTGACTTTCAGTAGTGGTAGAATTCCAGTAATGGTTGGAACTTGAGGAAATTGCTGAACTTGAGGAACTTGAAGGTGCCATACTACTTGGAGGTTCTGAACTAGATGTTGGAGGTTCAGATCTCGAGGAGCGTGGTGGTTCAGAACTAGAAGAAGAGCTTGGAGGTGCTGAGCTTGAAGAAGAGCTTGGAGGTGCTGAGCTTGATAAGCTTGGAGGTGCAGAACTTGATGAGAGAGATGCAGGAACTTCAATTATCAATGTAGCGGTTTCTCCTGGTTCAGCAGTCACTGTTGTACTAGTAGTTATACTACCTGACCAAGTAATTGTGGTTGTAACTGTTGGGATTGGAAGCTCTACTACCAAAGTAGCTGTCTCGCCTGGTGCTGCAGTCACGGTGGATAATGTGGTTCCTTCTCCAGTCCAAGTAATGGTAGTAGTGAGTGTAGGAATTGGAAGTTCGACTAATTCAGTGGCTGTCTCACCGGGTGTGGCAGTCACGATAGAGGTGGTTGTTCCCTCGCCAGTCCAAGTAGAAGTGATTGTTACTGTTGGAATTGGAAGCTCGACAAGTAAAGTTGCTGTTTCACCGGGAGCGGCAGTCACTGTGGTAGAAGCGGTACCCTCTCCAGTCCACGTAGTGGTCGAGGTGATAGTTGGAATTGGAAACTCAACAATCACAGAAGCGGTTTCACCAGGAGTAGCTGTGACAGTTGTGGTGATCGTCCCCTCGCCTGTCCAGGTGGATGTCGTTGTGACTGTTGGAATTGGTACCAAAACTTCCACCGTCTTTGGCCCAACGTGCAGAGAAAATGGTAAGGTTGTTGTAGTTGAGCCTTCGCCAGTCCAGGTAGCAGTGGTGGTGGTAGCGATATATCCTGTCTCCTTCAAGTCAACAAGTGGGTATGTGTGCGCAGCTATAGTTCCGGTGTACGAGCTAGTGAGAGTGTCTGAGTCGCTAACGCATTTCCAAGTGTCTTCAATCCTCAAAGAGCCCTCGACATTTGTAAGGTTAGCAGAAACATATGGTCTTATTGGGTAATCAACTGTTGGGAAGTAAACTTCGTATCTGTCAGCACTACATTGTTGAGCGATTGAAAGTGGCTGAATCATACCTGCACCACCAAGGAACTTCCAAGGGTCTGCAGGGGTTCCCACCCAAAGATTGGCTGTGTCACAGTCGAATTCTGTGTTGGTAGCGGTGATGATAATGTGTCCGTCCTCGGGAGTATACTCGTCTGGACAAGAACCACTTAAGTAGAACAATTGAAAGACATTGTCGGACAACACATCTCTAACTGAAGAGTAGATGTTTGGATACTTGTCAAGTACGTCTTGAGGGAGTCCAGCAAAGTTAACTGTTCCCGTGAAGGAGTGTGAATTGTCGGCAGGATCGGTGAAAGTGAGTGTGTTGTCACCCTCTGTGTAAGTGAAAAGTTTCAACATGTCTACCATATTCTCTGCGAACCCAGCGTTCATGACAATGGGTACCGAGAGCGTTCCCCATGCTTCGTCAACTGTGGCCACATCACTGCTTGCAGTACACTGAACTCCGAACAAAGTTACACCCAGTGCACCGGTGCTAAGCTCACATGATGCTAGCGTTATCCCACCAGCGACTAGATCAATGCTGTCGCTGGCTGCAGTGAATTGGAATGCGTCGGGGATCTCAACTCCAAAGGTATCCCCAGGTTGAAGAGTTCCCTCAATGGCCCAGTTGAATGTAACAATCCAGTTGGGACTGAACGGGACATTGGGAATGAAGTCTCCACTTTGCTGAAACTCAATAGAGGCTGCCCCGGTGAAAATCCCTCCCACCTGGGCTCCAGCAACCAAGGTAGCGCTCGTCAATGTGCAAACGCTCTTGAGTAACATGCTGACCATGAAAAAGTTAGCGAATTTGGTTGCAATATATATGGTGGAATAAGGTTTGAGATTTACGAGTGCCGTGAAAACGATGGCTGCAACATATGAGGTTACACTGCTGCAGCAATCTCCGCATTTGACTTTTAATATTTTCTTCCAAAATGGGATGACGCAATACCAAGAGTGACAAAGTTCAATTATTTTGACAAGTCCGTTCGGTGACGCTCAAGAGACAATTAGGTCTTATGTTCGATTGTAGCGCAAAGTTGTTAAGTCTTCGAAGAACAGCGATTTGCGATGAGGAACTTTGCCAGTATAAACTGTACGGCTGAGTTTGTTTATGCTAAGACATCTAACACTCCATCTGAAGAGTGAATGCATTTAAAGCATACACCTTCTGATCTAGCAGCTAACAAAGACTAATGTAGTCATAGTACTCTTTATGCCAAGACAGATTTGATATCCGTGAACCATTATTAACTCAACAGAACAGGTTAGGATGAACTGAAATGGATACACCTCCTACTTAGAACTCTGCATAATACTGGAAGCACAAATTCCAATCCGTTCTGTACAGCAGGTAAATTTCTTAGTGGTTAGGAACACTTTCTGGCTTCGGCTCTTTAGTCTCGAGAAGTATCGGATTAAAACGATTCGATTGCGAATTTAACTTTGCTGATTACTATGCGGGCGTGGTGAGACGCCGCAAATGTGCGTGTATTGACGCCCAGGAATAGTTTATAAGGGTTGATGGGGTTGGGAATACGAACTCGATATTATCGTATACCAATTTTTCAGTTCGAGGTTCTAGAAGCTCGCAAAGATGAGAATAATCCTCCGTCATTATGGTGGGATAGAAAGCGAGTTAGAGTCAAATTCCAAAGTAAGGAATAATAATCTGAGAATACAGGCTCAGAATTTTTTAGCTATCGAACCTATATCTTCAATAAGTTCTTCGCTCGGTAAAGAAGTTGCTTAAACGTACAATGATTAAATAGGTATTGAATTATACGTATCAGTTTCAACGTGGACCAATAATTAGAAAACTATTGAAAGAAATATCATGAAGGCGAACGAGAAAGTAGACAAAGTTGCTCCGGGTGCTCCTTGGGTAAAAGTAGAAACAACGACCGTCGCAATGTTTTTTGAAGAGGACTTAACCACATTTGCAGCAGGTTCTTGAGATCCTTGATCTTGTGTTATCGCAATTGGCTGGTTTCCAGATCGGTTATCACTAGTTGGAAAGTTGGTTCCTTGGACTGGTACAGCAACCGTAGCTTGGGTATGAAATTCTTCGCCAGTGGATCCTGCAGTTTTGATGCATGATGGACATACTGTTGAAGTTGATATTTTAGTGTCAGTGGCAACTACTTGTTCTTGTCCTTGTCCTTGTCCTTTGTTTATGGTGCATGTTGGACACACCGTCTCAGCCAATGTGTGAGTACCAGTTGAGGTCTCCTCTCCTTCTTTGGTGCACGTTGGACGAACAGTCGAGATGAAAGTGCGGGTGCCCGGAGAATTTAACTGATCTTTAGTGCATGTTGGACAGACTGTAGATGTTGAAGTGGAACTTGAAATACTAATATTCCAGAACTGAGAGTGAGACGGTGCTACAACCGGCGTGGTTGGTAATTCGACAACAACGGTGTCTGTTCCACCCGGAGCTGCTGTTATGGTTCTCGTCAACGTTTCAGACCCGCTCCTAGTGAAAGTGACAGTAGTCTGTTCGTTTGTGCGGGTAGGTATGGTTGAACTTGAAGATTGTGAGCTGGATACCGAGTCATTGTTTGAGCCAGAAGACGAGCTAGAAGAGCCTGAACTGGAAGACGCAGATCCTGAGGTGCTTGAGGTTGACGAACTCGAGTCTGAATCGGAGTTTGAAGAACTCGAAGATCCAGAAATTGTAGAACTCGCTGAAGAGCTCAAAGATAGTGATCCTGAACTGGAGCTTGACGCTGCTGAAGTACTAGAAGACCCAGATTTTGAGCTGGACCTTGAATCTGAGCTAGAGCTTGCTGAAGCATTCGAACTAGAACTAGAACTTACAGAGTTAGAATTTGAATCAGAGCTTGATTCTGTTGTAGAGCTCGAATTTGATGCAGAGCTTGAACTTGATGTAGAGCTAGAAGCAGAACTGGAATCCGTTGCAGAACTAGAACCTGACCCTGAACCTGAACCTGGACCAGAAGTAGAACTTGAAGAACCGGAAGAGGGAACCTCAACTATAACCGTGCCAGTTTTTCCGGGAGCACCAGTAATAGTAATACGAGAAGTTTCTGATCCCGTCCATGTCGATGTGGTAGTAACAGTTGGAACAGGAACAACCACCTCCACCGTCTTTGGACCACTATGACTAACAAATGGTAAAGTCGTTGTTGAAGAGACACTGGAAGTCCACGTCGATGTAACAGTCGAAGCCATGTAGCCCTGGGACTGTATCATCAAAAGAGGGTATTTTCTCTTGATGGGGAGGTCAGGGTACAGAGTGTAATAGTATTGGGTCTGAGTAGTTGTGTCTCCATCACAGGCCCACTGCTGTTCAACTTCAAATAGGTTTGCGTTAAAGTCCACGTCTCCTGCGGTGAAATTGTAGGTAAGGAACGGTCTCTCACCCTCTTCTAAGGGGTTGAAAACAACGTTAATCTGATTATCAAAAACCAGAGATAGATTTGTATCCACAGGCCGTCCAGACTCTATTAGTCCCCAATCATTTGCAACACCGTTTCCAAAAACAAGACCGTAAAGCTCATAATCATTATTGAAAGAGGATGTTTGAAAGAGGGCGTATTTGACAAAACTACCTGGAGGGCAGGATGCTCCCACAATAAGAATTTGTTGGACCTTTTCTATCAATAAGTTTCTCCCAGATCTGACCAACGTAGGATAAAGGTCAGCAAATTCCTGTGGAAGCGACCCGAAGGTGACGGTACCAGTGAGTGGGATATCCCCGTCGAAGAACGTAATGGAGTTCTCTCCAACATGATACTTGTTAGCCTGCTGCAAGTCTGCTGGGCTCAGCGCAAAACCAGGGTTGAAGACAAACGGTATCCCAATCGTACCCCATGCCTCGGTATTCGACTTCACCTCTACAGTCGCAATACAGTTGATTCCGTGTAGCGTCCCAGCAGTGGTAGTGGTCACCTCGCACTCTCCAAAAATATAGTTCTCTCCAACGAGATCTACGTACTTGGAAACGTAAGTGAACTCGTATATGTCTGGAAAGGTAAGCCCGAAAGTGTCGCCAGGCTTCAATTTGGAACCATCGATAACCCAACTGATAGTTGCAACCCAATTGGGACTGGAAGGAATGTTTGCAGGATAGATATCAGTTACATAATTACCGTTCGAGTTGATATCCAGTCTGTAGATAATGCTGTCCAAGGACGTAAACACACCACTGACGTGTGCTCCGCACACAGCTGTAGCTCCATACAACAAAGCGCAAATGCTCTTCAAGATCATCTTAATTTTAAACAAATTGTGCGATTGCTCGGTTTAAGAAGGCAAGTTTTCTTGTATGTGAATTGCTGCAATGGCCAATGGCCGTATTGGCTGCAATGCTGCGGCTCCTTTTGTGTCACATTCTTTAAAAGTTCAAAGAAAATAATGCGGATTTAAGGTTTTTGAATTGCGTTTGTGTTGATTTCAAGAAAGAAACAACCGTCCTTGCTTTGTGAGAAGCTTAATAGCTAAACCCTGTCTTTCGTAAACTTATCAGCCCACGAGTGGATTACAAATACCCGTCTACTTCAAAACTTCGAATAGTTGACTATGTATCTACATAGTTAGATCCGGAGGCGTATTGCTAGCTTTTTTTATATTGGTTATGTTTGCTATTGCCAAAACTGGAACTCCTTAGACTTGGAATACGCTCTGGTATGATGTCTGCGACAACTTTCCTCTAATAATTATATTAGAAACGTCAGCTAACCTCCAACTCCGCCTTTTCGCCTTTGTTGATTGCATTGAACCGTTTCACTTAATAGTTAAAATAAATTGATGAATTAATTAAATAGTTTACTTGCTAGTACAGAGGAGTTAAAAGGCTTCAAACGTTCTCCTTTTGCGTGTTCGTCATCTTCTATTCTAGAAATATTTGACTGCAAAAGGCGCAGATCTCTCCATACTGCAAACAAAGAAAAAAGAATAAGAAGAAAATATTCACATACAGAATTTTTACGACGTATGAAGTTGCTGCTCTACAGTAGGGTCTAAGACGCTTCAGCATAACAGGAGGGCGAGTTAAGGCGGCTCATTTTTGACTGAATGCTATCCAGATGAAGAACTTTCGATCGTGGTCTACTCAAGAAGGCCCGTACATTTTCAGTTACTACTTTAGTATGCTTCTGAATGTAGCAGCTTTTCCCTGGCATTCTTTCCCGGTTCTAATCGTATTTCTTCAAGACCCTTCATATTCAAACCATCAAGTAAAGAGACACTAGGCACATTGCTCAACAGAATGCATCATATAGGATTATTATTTAAGTGATAGATTTCCAGAAGTCCTCGTGTTGCTGGGCATTGCAGCATTTTCTAAAACCTATGTTCGTTTTTAGTCCAATTAAATTATGAATCACCAAGACATTAGGGCAAAATATACTCACCGTATGGGCAAGAGTAATACCAGAACAACATGTTAAACAAACAAGAGAACTGTCTGGCAAATTCCATTCTATTCTCATTTCTTCTTACTGCATCATTGAAAGAACTAATACTCTTTAGATTTTATGCCAACAAACTTACTTCGGTACATGATCTCTTTCTTTTTTATCCTCATGTCCACCGCTGACTCCCCACAATGTTGTTAAACAAAGGAAAATTAATGTTTAGCAGCTCCACAAACATAGAGGAACCGATTTTAGCTACTCGCTTAACTTAGTCTTCTCTCTTTAAAATACTGCGCAACAACTAATGTAGAACGTCTTTGTAAAAACTACTCACTCTCGATAAATCTTGAATTAAAAGGGTTACGATTAGATAGCATGCTTAAATGCTAAGAAGCTAACAGAATATTCGGCAATGGTTCAAAACTATATAAGTGACAAAAGAATTGCTAAAATAACACTAGTCTTTGAGACAGTGTTGGTAATAGCAAATTGAACATATGTCAATACTGTCGCTGAGCCAAAAGTGGAAGAAGTTGACTGTGGAAAGGGTACCAGGGTTGGTGTGGTTGAATCAATACTAGTAGCTTTATCAGTACTATGCGAGACCTTGGAGGTAACCGAGGGGCTAGCATCACCTGTTCTCAAATGATTAACTTCATTTGAGCCCGTGGTTTTGCTGTTACCTGGTCCTGTTTGACCTTGGTTTACTGATTCTGCTTGGCCTTGGTTTTGCAAACCTGATTCACCTTGGTTTCCTGATCCAGGTAGAGTGCATGTTGGGCAGAGTGTTTCTGTTAGAGTCGATTGATCGGCTGCAGATATATCTTGCTCACACGAGTGACAAATTGTATACGTATGTGTTCGGGTATCAGGTATCGAATCAGTGTCATCATAATGGCATGTCAGACAAATAGTAGACGTTGAAGAGCTGGTTTCTGTAAGAGTAGACGGATCATCACTAGACGTAGGTCCCACCGTCAGGGAGGTATTCCAATAATGAGCATTGGTTGAAGGAATCGCTGGGAGGCTTGAACTTGACAGTGAAATAACCAGCGAATTTGAACGGTAGCTAGATGGCACCGAGCTTGACGATAAAGTTGACGAAAAGTTGATCGATGAAATCAGGGAGGAACTTGAAGGTTCAGAGCTTGATGAAGATAATGAAATAGATGACGAGCTTGAGGAAGAACTCGACAACGAACTTGGAGGTTCTGATCTTGAAGATGATGAACTCAAAAGTGAACTTGTTGAAGACATTGATGATGAACTTAATGTCGAGCCAAATGACGAACTCAAGGATGAACTCGATGAAGAGCTCAAAGAAGAGCTAGACGAAGAACTCGAGGATGAACTTGGAGGTTCAGAACTGACCAAACTAGACGACGAATTAGGTGGTTCAGAGCTCAAAGAAGAACTTGATGACGAGCTTGGTGATTCTGAACTGATTGAAAAACTCGAAGACGAACTCGGTGGCTCTGAGCTCGGTGAAGAACTTGAAGATGAACTTGAAGGTTCAGAACTGACCAAACTAGACGACGAATTAGGTGGTTCAGAGCTCAAAGAAGAACTTGATGACGAGCTTGGTGATTCTGAACTGATTGAAAAACTCGAAGACGAACTCGGTGGCTCTGAGCTCAGCGAAGAATTGGAAGGCGAACTTGAAGATTCAGAACTGACCGAACTGGACGAAGAACTTGGTTGTTGCGAACTTGATGAGACAGAGGTTGGAAGTTCAATGATCAACGTAGCTGTTTCCCCTGGTGCAGCTGTCACCGTGGTACTAGTTGTAATACTTCCTGACCAAGTGGTCGTTGTTGTCATCGTAGGAATTGGAACCTCGACAATCAATGTAGCAGTATTTCCTGGTTGAGCCGTCACAGTTGTAATGCTACTTCCGCTTTCCAACCAAGTAATTGTTGATGTGACTGTAGGAATAGGATGCTCCACGATCAAAGTGGCTGTTTGGCCTGGCTCAGCAATTACTGTGCTGCTTGTAATGTAAATTCCATAACCAGTGGTTGTACTTGTGACAGTAGGGATTGGCACCTCCACAATCAAGGTGGCAGTTTCACCAGGTTCAGCAGGTACCGTAGTACTGCTGGTATCTCTCTCTAACCAAGTGGTTGTTGAAGTTATTGTCGGAATTGGAAGCTCCACAATAACTGTACCTGTCTCGCCTGGTACAGCTACAACAGTAGTGCTCGTAATTTCGCTTCCCAATCCTGTACTTG
>JAJMBT010000070.1:0-15980 GCA_030565385.1 Kodamaea neixiangensis
CTGGATCTGTCGTTACTGTCACTTCCACTTGGACTGGTACTGGCACTGAGACTACCACTGTTGCTCCTTCTACTTCGGGAGGAACTGCTACCGTCATCGTCGAAGTTCCAACTCCAACTGTGACTGTTACTTCCACTTGGACTGGTACTAACACTGAGACAACAACTGTCACACCAACTGCCCCTGGTGGCACTGCCACTGTTATTGTTGAGGTTCCTACTCAAACTGGATCTGTCGTTACTGTCACTTCCACTTGGACTGGTACTGGCACTGAGACTACTACTATCACTGCTTCTACTCCAGGTGGAACTGAGACCGTCATTGTTGAGGTTCCAATCCCTACGGTGACGATTACTTCTACATGGTCGGGAGCAGGAACGGTGACTATAATTAACCCTGCTTCGCCTGGTGGCACAGCTACTGAGATTGTTGAAGTACCTACATCAAGTTTCATCCCAAGCTCGTTAGTCACTTTAACTACCACTCAACGTCCTTGGAACTCCTCAATAATTAGTACTTCAGATGAGAGTAGTCCACTGACGGACATTGTTACTCCTACTTCAACAATTGGCGAGTCCACAGTTACTGGACCAGTTAATCCGGTCACAAGTGGTACCAAGCCATTAATCAATCCAACTGATACACATTCGACTATTCCTGGTAACCCAACGAATCCAACAAATTCTGGAAACCCAGCGAACCCTAATAACTCAGGAAACCCAACCAACCCAAGCAACTCTGGAAACCCAGAGGCTCCAACTATCACTGGAACTTCAGAGGCTCCAACGAACACTGGAAACTCAGAGGTTGTAACTAACACTGGAAACCCAGAGGCTCCAACTAACACAGGAAACTCAGAGGCTACAACAAACACAGGAAACTCAGAAGTTACAACTAACACTGGTTCTAATACAACTGGAAAGCCAAAGAACCCTTCGCCAACAGGAGGATCTGGATCTGGATCCAGCCAAAGTAACTCACCAGTCGTTGTACAACAGTCAACTTCAGCCAGCATTGGTTCGCCAAGTGTTGCCACCTTTGAGCAAGCTGCTGCTTCCTCTGGTGTTTCGAAGTTGACTCTTGGTTTGGTTCTTCTCGTCTCTTACTTGGCTTAGATGACGCTTTAATATTTGTATATTTCCTGCATCTTTATTCTCTTGCATCTCTTCTACTTCGGTTTACTTTAGGAATTAATTATTTGTTATATATCAACTGTAAGCTTATATTTTATACGTGTTTCTGATATCCTCGTCGTCTTCAAAAGTCTATAACTTCAAACTAACAGACTAGCAGTTAGAATTGAAGTAAAATGATATATTTCTTCATACTTAGTTAGACATCAATTTGTAAAGAAAAAGGCTGCTAATTCTTTGAGTTTAAAGATTGAACAGAGAACTTCAACCCCTTTTCAATATAGTTCTGAGCTTAACTTGACTCTTTTTGTGAGGACCCAGAAATAATCTAATTTTACTTTGAAAGCGAAGGGAACTCGAAATACATTCTCTGTAAAGATGCTCAGTGGTATTACACAACTTAGCGAAGACGAAACACTTGTCTGACTAACGTAACATAAATTGTAGGAGCCGGTTTTCACCAAATATTTGAATAAATGGGCCACAAAAGGGTATTTGCAACCAAAAAAATATGCTGCTTCCCGAGCCGTGGATGCTGTCAAAACTGAAGCGCAATAACTCAGTCCATAAATCCTGGAATGCAAAACAAGATGCCATTATTAAATGTGCAGGCATTAATAGTTAACGAAGCACCTGAAAGTCTAACAATATAAATAGTGGAGACTCTTAAAAGAGAGGATTCATGGGAGAGGATTAGATAATACTATATAAAATCATTAACACTAAATATCAAAACGCATAGAACCAGGATTACACTGAATAACACTGTGAAAATTCAACATGTACATACTTGGATGCTCTCGCCCAATGAATTCTGTTTCGATGGTTCAAGAGCTACTCTAGTTAGTTTTAAATACAGTTGCTCATCTTGTACCTAGTACATCTTAGTGTACTCAGTTTCCACCCACGCTTGCTCAAGATTGTATACAAGAGACAAGAACAATCATAGCTTGGTACTGACAGTTGAGTACGCATAATCACAGCCCGAACAGCAGCTAACAAAGATGGAGTCGCAAGCCAAGAATTCAGTAGAAAACAAAAGAGAAGGACTATTCTAACATCTGATTAGTGCCTCCTGGTGAAACCGGTGGAGTCATCATTGTAGTTCCTACTCCAACTGATTCACTCGTCAGTGAGCTTTGCCACAAGAGATGAAGGCTATCGAAACTACAAGAATATAACCGTATATAAATCCATGCAAGCCTTGAAAAATTCATTTGGGAGTGCACACATAAACTACGAATAACTCAATAGTCCGTCCTGCGATGACCGAACACCAGATGAAAAGTCTGAATAATTGTTGCATCAAAATTAATAACCCTTCTGAAGTGAACGGTGCAAAAATCTATGGCAATTCGTTAATCAGTCTCAATGCATCTATTGCCCCTGCATTATACAATAAGAAAAATAAGTTTTCGATTAATCTATCTTCCCAACATAAAATTCGCATTTGACTTTACACCACTTTCACTTCTCAAGGTGCCATCTACTAAATATTCCTTTATATGTATGTTGCCCATCACTCACCTGAATACATAGACTAATGTCCATGTGGGTCTTCCTTTTGAGGTTCTGGTGCAACAGTGATCATTGTGTCGATTCTCAAGATAGCAATACATGCTTCCAAGGCTGACTTCAATGACTTGATCTTCGAGATGGTTGGTTCCAAGACACCGTGCGTGTTTTCATTCACAATCTTACCTTCAATCAAGTCCAAACCATAGTACTTGTATTGTTTTCTCTTGTGATCGGATGAGTTCTGCAGGGCTGCGTGGTATGTTCTCAACTTGGAAACCAAATCGCTGGCATCCTTGGCTGCGTTATTAGCCAACGTCTTTGGAATCACCAATAACGCGTTGGCAAATTCAGCAATGGCCAACTGCTCTCTCAGTCCAACAGTCGTCGCAAAGTTTTCCAAGTAAATGTTCAAGGCTGTTTCCACAGCACCACCTCCAGGAACAACGTTTCCACTCTCCAAGGTTCTCTTAACCACGCTCAAAGAGTCGTGCAACGATCTTTCCATCTCATCTAATGAGTAATCGTTAGGACCTCTCAATATGATCGACAGGGATGAGTGCTGCTTGGTTCCTTTCACCAAAATACATTCGTCGTCACTTATCTTTGTCTGCGTAACTTCTTCTGCCGAGCCCAAGTAAGAGGATTCGAAAGTCTCTTCACCCTCTAAGTTGGACAAGTTTCCTACCAATGTAGCTCCGGTGGCACGTGCAATTCTTCTCAAGTCTTCCTTCTTACAACGTCTCACGGCCATTGCGCCTGCCTCGACAAACTCCTTGAGACACAAGTCGTCAATACCCTTGGTGGTCAATATAACATTAGCTCCTGCGGCCAAGATTTTGCGGATTCTCTCGATAATGATACCGTATTCTCGTTTTCTGATTTCTTCCAATTGGTCTGGGTCGTCAATGTTGATCTGCACACCCATAGCCATGCGTGCCTTTTGCAAGTTGATGTCCAAACAGGCAATTTTGGCGTTTTTGACGGACTTGACCATTGCTTGTGATGCTACTGTACAGTTCAACGCGTAACCATTTACCAAGATGGACTCAAGGGAACTTTTGCCGTGGGCCTTCAAGACGTTGACGGCCTTAACTGGGTATCTGACTTCACCTTTGGTATTTGTTGTTTTCACTGCCAACATAGCGTCGACAACCATCTTACTGAAAAAGTCACTGTCGCCTCCAATGATCTTGGATGACATCGAAGTTTTAGCAATGTTGACCATGGTTTCCTTACCCAAGGCATCGACAGGTTGTGACAACACCTCGTTAATGTAACGGATTGCTTCTTTCAAAGCTAAACGGTAACCACTGATGATGGTTGTTGGATGGACGGTGGTCTTGACTAATTCGTTGGCTCTCTTTAACAACTCACTTGCAATAATGACAACAGAAGTAGTACCATCACCAACCTCACGGTCCTGCTGCTGAGCCAACTCAACCAAGATCTTGCCCGCAGGGTGCTGAACATCTAAAAGAGATAAAATAGTAGCACCATCATTGGTAACTGTGACATCTCCAATGTCATCAACCAACATTTTATCCAATCCTACCGGACCAAGTGAGGATTTCACAACATTAGCAACAGAGGAAGCAGCAAGGACATTCTGGTTACGAATGTCATCACCACTTACCTTCTCACCTCCGAGAAACAACGTGTCTGAACGAGCTGCTGTGTACATGTTGATTTGGTATTAAAATTTTTTGTCGATGTTGGAAAATAACGACGTTTTCATAGACTTTTGCGACTCCCATGTTGAGACAACTCGCGACATAGTTTAGCAGTGAGATGAAGTTTGGAGATATGGATGGATGTTTGATTCATATTCATGTTATTAGAGACTAAGGTTGGATAATAGAGAGGGGAGTCGCTTAGTTCAAAGGAGTATTGAATGCAGATATTGATGATCAAGTGAAGCTGATTTATATGGGGAAAGACATCTTCTGAAAGAACAGACAAAACAATGACACCCATGAGGATAAAAGTAAGACCAAGAGTTATCAGGATGTAATACCTTGAAGATATTCTGAAGTGATATGCATCATTTGAAAAGGTTACGGATGTTTTAATAATGAAGAGTATATTGGAACTACTGGTTTGAAAAAGTTAGAGTGAGGCACAAGCACAAACTTTATAAACTTCAGTCAACTGAAAACCCACTAAAACACCACCTCTTCTTGATTCCTGCATGAACAGGTATGAACATATATGAACGTATAAAATGTAAGAGCCGTTACCTTCATACCATGATCTTAACTGTCTTGAAATCGGTGCGCACACGACCCAGACGTACTTAAACCAAACCACAACAAATTACGCTCCACTATCGGACGAGATCAATTGTAATAACTATCCTTTGATTTTGACCACAACCACCAACTACACAATGTACAAGACCAGCTTTATTAAATTGAGATGTTCTCTCAATACTCGTTTGTTTAGTAGCTCAATCGCAAAGCAATTTAGTTTGAGTGCACCACTCTCCGCCACTAAAGCCACAAGCACGACCAAGGCAAAGAAGGCTAAGGATGCGGAAAAGCAGAAGCAGAAGAAGGAAATAGCCAAGTTGGGAGCCAAGCTCAAGAAAGAACAACTGGCCCTTGCTCTGTTGCAAACTAAATTGAAGCAGGTCACTAAGCAACATGCAACTAGAGAAGCCCAGAGGGAAGAACGATTTTTGAAGAAGGCATTGAAGCCATACAGAAGCATTCACGCGTATACCTACTTCATCAAGACTGAGTCCAAGAATGGAGAGAAATTGACCGACTTGTCGCACAAATGGGGCACCCTTGCAGTCTCGGAGAAGGAGGAGTTTGCCAAGGGCGCTCAAAAGTACAACGAGGAGCAACTCAAGGTGTTCGTCCCTAAACCAAAAAGACCTATCCTGGACTTTGCCTTGTATGTGCAAACAAACTATGTCAACGACGACAGAGGAGTAGCAGAGGTCATGAAGGAATTGGGTGCCAAATGGAGAGGGTTGAGCGAACAGGAAAAGCAGCTGTACAAGATTGGTGAGGATGTAAAGAGCGCATACAAGAAGAAGGTGGAAGCCTGGGAATCTGAGAGAATCAGAAACTACAAGCAGAAGGTTGCCAGTGAAAGTTCTTAGTTATTGAAGAAAGTCGATGTTTGATTAACGATCTCCCTAAAATTGTTTTCTTGTTTAGCCTTTTGACTATTCTGTTCAGTATATATGAAAGGAATGTATTTTTACAACTTTTACGTGTTGAAGGTAACCTTTGAAAGATGTTTTTGTTGTCGCATGGAAGCAAAATACGACTTAACTGAGTGGCATGCCTTTCTCAATTCATTTCATTCATCGGTCGTACAAGTGTATGCAGTCTAATTATGGCATGTATAAGGACTCATTTGTTCATATTGATGTCACTCTATAGTCTAATGAAACTTCAATATAAGCCTTCTCATTCTATCAAATTCCCAACCACCGCTGCTGCTGCTCCAGCTGCTGCTGCCACTACTGCTGCTGCTTCCGCTCCAGCTGCTGCTGCCCCAGTTCCATCTCAAAAGCCGGCTTTTTCAACTTCTTTGACGATGCTTTTCCTAACTTCTTCAATACCTTTTCCAAATCCGCAGGGATTATTGGCTTTGATACAAAATCGACCATTCCACACTCAATTGATTTGTTTCTGTCATCTCCAGCCACATTCGCCGTGAGTGCTACAACCAAGGGCATTTTATGTGCCATGTTTTTGGACTCAAAAAGCTGTCGAAGCTCTATAGTGGCAGTGATTCCATCTTTTAGCGGCATCTGTATATCCATCAAAATGGCATCGAAGAATTCTTCCTGTTCAAGTAGTTTCTCACATTTTTCTAAAACCTCCACTCCATCTTTGGCATGCTCAGCTTGGTATCCAAATTTTCTCAAATGCTGAAGTGCCACCTTGGTGTTAATTGGATTATCTTCAGCGATTAATATTCTCAATGGATACGTCTCTGCTAATAAGTTTGCAGTATTTGGTCCTGGAGCAGGCACCTTACTTGCACTGCTAACCTGTGCCAGTGGCATCTTCACTTCATTGATTAAGGCAATCAATTTTTGGCGCAGGAATGGTGACAACAACACGGAGTCATTCTCCATGTCAGATGGCAAAGACTTTCCAAACTGTGCCAACACTATAACCTTGCAGTTTTCCCGGAGTACCGGCTTGTGTTTTCTCAATTGGTCATACTGCTTATCATGAACAAATATTAACGAAAATTCATCCAAGTTGTTACGGAGAGCACTCAAATTTTCAAGTAACGTAACGTTCAAATCAAAATATTCCAAAGTCTCCTTAAGAGATTGCCTGCTTAACTTATGCGAGTCGATAATCAAAACATTGTTGGGAATTCCTAGCTCTTTAGCTTCGTCATCGCCAAAGTAGAAGTCAGGAACAGAGCGTTGTTCAACGTCCGTTCTTAAAACAAACCTAAAAGTACTTCCCTTGCCTTCTTCGCTTTCAAAGTCAAGCAGGCCACCCATTATATCAGACAACTTCTTTGATATCGCTAGCCCCAATCCAGAGCCCCCAAACTCTCTTCTCGACGATCCATCCACCTGAGAAAACGCTCCGAATACTTTATTGTATCCATCCTTAGGAATACCAATACCTGTGTCCAGAACGAGTATGGAGATTTCAAATCTATCTGCAACGATATTTCTTGCCAGCGCACTAATAACGATGGATCCCAGAAGAGTGAACTTGAGAGCATTCCCCACCAAATTAATCAATATTTGACGGAATCTTGTGGCATCACCCCATACCATGTTGATAGTTTGACACCTGTTGAGAAAAACTAGCTCCAAATCGTTAACTGCTGCTTGTTCCCCCAGTAATTGGATTGAGCTCTCAATACATTCACATAAGGAGAACGGCAGGTTGTCAAGTGTAAACGATCCATGTTCAATCTTCGAAAACGCCAAGATGCCATCGATAATGTTTAACGTTACCAAAGCAGAACTCTTGACAGTTTCAACGTACTCTCTTTGTGTATGGGTTAACTCAGTATCCAACAAAAAGATGGAACAGGAGAGCAAGGAATTGAAAGGGGTTCTAATTTCGTGAGACATATTGGCAAGGAAACTTGCCTTCTCAGCAGTGGCATCTTCAGCAGCACGTTTTGCAACCTTCATCTGAGAGAATACCTTTGCCTTACCAATCAGTACTGCTGCCTGAGAGCACAATAACTTCAATAAATCACTTCGCTTAGCACTAAACGGGCTTTCTAAAGTGGGAATTGGTATCAGGTTAGCAGGCTTCAGGTTTTCCAAATATATAGCTCCAAAAACAACAGACTGACTTTTCAACGGAATACAAATGACATCGGAGCATTTCTTCTGCGCAAAGTAATCTTCATTCGCAAACTTGTGCAAGAAAAGGATCCGATCTTTGTCTTTGTTGACCACTTCTCCAGTAATCAAGACATACAGAATGAGTGAAAAGGGGCAAATATCTGAACGAGAACTGAGGGGCTGTGCTTCTAGTGACCACACATTACTTGAATTACCCAACGCCAGGATATAAGGTTCTTCACCTATTTCATCACGGATGACAACAGCACCATAATCGACTCCTGAATATGCAATCGTGCTCTCCAATAGTGTAGTAACAATTGTTGTGTAGTCTGATGACTCTGAAATATGAAGGCAGGTTTTAACGGCACGGTTCAAAGCCTCAAGGTCCTGTTTAATTATGCTCTCATCTTCTACCTTATCCGAAGTATTCAGACTAAAGCTTTTCGATCTCTCATCTTTCTTCGTTACCAACTTGAACGCCCCAAACGATTCTCTTGAGATATCGGCTTCTTTCATGCTTGTACGATTCATAAGTCCTGTGCTACTAACAAGTCCTGCTCTGGAAAATTCATCACCCACATACATTCCGTATCGTGAATGGATAACATTATATAAGAGTTTTCCCTCAGCACGGTGTCCAATGTCAATGGCAGTTTCTACAAAGTGAGCTGCCCGTTTGGAATGGTTACCCTGTTCAGCGAGCCAGTCGGCGCAGAAGAGACATCCCCATGCTACTTCATGCCAGTTATTAACTTCTCGAGCATACAGAACTGCTTCTTCGAACATGTCTAGAATTGCAAGCTGAGACACAGGGTTTTCTTCTAAACCACTACTCTGATAGAGTGCTGATAAAATCAAATACTTTGATTTGAAGGTGGTAGGTATGTTTTCAGCCCAGATTTTGAAGTAGCTAAGTACTCTTTGTACTATTTGAGTACCTTTCTTACGGTTCTCTTCAATGTGGTACTTGTGCTTTGTTAAAGCTATAACGGCGCCAAAGTAATATATCAAGTGGCCAATAGTATTTGGACAATTTATCAGTAAGTCGTCAACGATGTCCAATACAAGCCGCGTGGCTTCGTGGTAATTCCCCACACAGGTTAAGTAGCGAATAAGGAATGAATAATAGTTCAACTTATGTCCCCGTGAAAGAGTTGATATAATCAGTTCCTCCAACACAAAATCCGAAAGGTCGATCTCCTTGTCCATTAACCTCAAAAAATTAACCACCAAGTTCTGTTCTCGTGTGAGAGAGAAACTTGTACCCCAAATGTCCATTCTTTTGTTGATGATTCTTACAGCAGGTACTCCACACATGTAGTTTATCAAACTTCCAGATGCATCCGCAACAAAAGAAAATCTTTGCTTTGTATGAGAGACAAAGGGCTTGAAAGGCTCAATGTACATCTCGCGGTACTTCACAATCTCAGTCAAGGGTTCAATAAAAATTGCAGCAGAAGCAACATAGAACTCGTAAATTTTCGATTTTGCAGTAGTTGATATGTCATCTGTTGTCACCAACAAATGTAGTGCCAACCTGAGATATTCTTGAGCTAACATATAATTTGCACTAGAACTCGTCCGTGCAAGTGAGTTTGCGAAATCAATAATTGAAAATGTACAGTAGCTCAGGGTTCCATACGTTTGCATTAAAATAAGCACTCTTGCGACAAGGTACTTTCGAAGGTCGTCCAATTCAAGTTTGAATGTTGGAACTATCAAAACCGAAATAAGTTCATAAACAAGTGCCACGATCGGACTGGTGGTTTTAGGTGCGTCGCGTAGCTTTCTTATCTCCGCCGTTGAAAGTGCAACTTTCTTGGAGACTTTTGCGTACAATCGGCGCAGCTTTTTGCTACTCATTGAAGCATCGATACCAATCAGTCTCAACCCTTCAGTACCAACTGTAATTCCTTCCAAGAGTTTTCCCGCGCTTACCAAACATTTGACTCTTGGTAATAAAAATGCTGTTTCATCAAATTCATACTTGGCGCATGATTGGTCAATAAATTGTAAACACTCCTCGTATTGCCTTAGTATAAAAAGCGTTTGGCAGATGGTCAAGGTTGACCGCAACTTAGTCTCATTGTCTTCCACAAAGACATCGGCAGCGGTGAAGAATTCAAGTGCTATTTTGAAGTTTCCTGCACTCAGAGCATATCTGCCAGCTTGTACTAGTGCCGTTCGATAGGTGTCAAAATCGTTAGCTTCTGCCACTTCTACTGAATTGCTCAAATGATGTCCCATCAGCATATAATTGGAAACACTGAAGTTATCCATTTTTGAAAAGTGTTTGTAGAAACGCAAACCGCAAATACGGTGGAACTTTTGGAGTTCCTTCAGCTGCTTAAGTTGATTGAGATATTCAACTTGGATTTGATCATGTTTAAACTTGAAACGGGTTTGCAACGCTAAGCTCCAGATATTGCCATCACTGAGTTCAAAAGGGAATGAATCTGAAGTGATCAAATGAAAAGGGATTTTGCAGTAAGAGCTACCGAAATTAATCACATCAACAGTGGTAGCTTCATACAAAACCTCATATAATTTTTTTATAGTCCAGTTAGTAACTACCATCAAGTCCGACAAATAAAAGTAAGGACCACTGGTGATGAGTGAAGCAAATTTCAAAAGCCAGTTTGCATCTTTGCTCAACAGTCCATCCAAATAGTATGAAATTGATCTTGATGGTGGCAAGTTATACATGCCTTCCCGTTGTAATGACCATATTCCTCCGTCACGATGAGAGTATTCCAATCTCCCGTGGGATGCCATCATTTTCCAGAACATCTGCAACGATAAGAGCGATCCATCGGTTATTTTGTAGGTTGAAATTAAGCCCAGTCTTACTGCACCATTATTCACCCCATCCAACAGCTTTACATCGCTAGCAATTTCAATAACCCCATGTTCATCTTTTTTGTATGCCATTCCTTCTCTCTCCAGGAGCTGAAGGTACATCAAATATCTATCGAGTGGAAGCGTGTTCAAATTGACTTCGATGAAATTGATGTTGAGTGTGCGAAGGAACAAAAGAACCGCTTCTTTTGAGACTACGTGTGTGTCTTCGTGGTTGCTATTGGTAGAATAGGTGGAGATAACCAGTATCGATGCTTTCTTCTCCAAGTTATTTTTTTGATAGTATTCGACTATCTCGGAAACCAAGGCCCATTCCTCAATTGAGGCCCATTGGATGTCATCATAGAATAGAGTCAACCCATGGAGCCCCACCAAAGCGTAAAACACTTTAATAATGTATCGAAGTCTGATTTCCATAGTAATGTCATCAGAGGAGGCATCTGGTGAAGGAGCTGACAGCTTACTGCCAAAAAGGCTTGAATAGGTTGGGCCTAACAACTTTTTCAATTCGGGAATCATGACAAACAACGGGCTGATATCCATAGCAATATTTGAAATAAGGGCGCTTCTCCATTCGCTTATCACATCAGGTGCTGATGCTAATATTTGATCAACAATATTTTTAATACCTTGAAGGAAGCATGAGTAAATTGAAATCCCATGCTTATTTACACTGAATTTCCAGGTGAAATGGTAACCTCCTTTGGCTATGACAAATGATCTCAAATGATGTAATAGCAATGTTTTTCCAGTTCCTGGCTTTCCGGTAATCAAAATATCATTAATACCAGTACGAAACTTCTCAAGTTGATCGAATGCCTGTTTATACTCATCTTTTCTTCCTACTACTGCGGAAACGCGAATGTAGTATGGTGGTGTCAGGCATTGGTCTAAGTTTCTCAACGGTTCTTTGGCAGCATAAATTTTATACTTTTCATCAGTGAACCAGTACTGTACTAAGTCCTTATCGCACTCTGAAATCAAATCAAGGTAATGATTTTTTGCAATGATCAACTCATTTATTAATTGGTGACAGTTGATAAATCTGTGCAGGGGATCTTTTTCCAAGCACTTCATAATGAGCGAGCTCAACTGGTCTGATATCCAACCTTGCAGTGCCAATTTCGGTGAAATTGGCTTGTTTGACAAGTGTTGCAGTATCAACCTGGTGGGGTTTGGGGAGTAAAACGGTAGGCATCCCACGATCAATTCGTAAAGAACCACACCAATGGAATAGAAGTCAGATTTGTAGCTAACATTGTTTGTATTCTCACCATTTATTTCTGGCGATAAGTAAGGCACTGACTCGGGGAACTGATTCAAGTTATTCTTGCGGAAATCAAAGCTGGAGTCTTCAGGTTGGAGTGAAAAGCAGAAATCCCAGCCACTAAGTTTGACGTCGCTGTAGTCATCGAGTGACTTTAAAATGTTGTAACTAGTGATCCCATTGTGGGCGATTCCAAACTCATGGACTACGCTTAATGTTTCTAGAACACGGATCATATCCAGGAGGATTTCCACGACTTTCAGCGGGGCAATCGAAGGAGTTTGTTTCGATTCAAGGGTGTCCTTAACTGAAGTGTTTTTTGATACTGGGCTGGAGATCTCCAAGTTTTCGAATCCTTCTGTATCTGCTTCAAAAGATTCCAGGCATATTTCTTTGAGTGTTGCATAGTTTTTGTCGATATAAACGAGGGCAAACCGTCTTCTTATTTTCCGTATGTTAGTTTGGGGTTGGTTCTCCTCTGTTGTAGTATTTCTTTGCCCGTTGGAGCATAATTTGTTTATGATATTTTCTTCGACCTTGTCGTCAACCAAACCTTTCAATTCAGTTTCCTCCAGATCATTTCCGTCCAACAGTTCAACTTTTGTCTTGATGGTGACCACCTTTATAGGGTATAGGATACCTGGGACGTCGTTTGGCAAGGTTACAGGGGTTGGAATGAACCGACCCTCAGGTTTTAATCGCTGACTTTTCTCTGGGTTCAAGTATGCATTTGTGGTTGTGGGGTTTGTGCCGTGTCTATGAAATTCCGGGGCATTCAAGCCTGAGAGCAAGTACCATTCGTTGAGAAAGCGAGCAAACGGCAGGTTGCGAACGTAGTCTGACGAGATGCGGATCACCACTTTGGTTCCTGGAGCCAATCGTACAGCATCAGGGTGCACTATGCTGACGGTGGTGGTGGTAGCATTGTCTGTTTCCACGGTGGTGGCCATTGGTGCGTCTGTTCTCAATGCATGGTAATATATATCGGACAGTTCTAGTGTCGAGGAAAATTGCTTGAGCAAGGTGTACCCTGGGATCAGCAGCGGATTGATATTCAAGTAGTCGTCGTCAAGAGATTCTAGTGTTTTCGGAGAATGCGAATGGTTGAGTTTCTCCGTTAAGAAGTGGTTACCTTCAGCAACGTAGTTGATGTTGTTCAAGAATGTGCTTTGAGACACTACGGCCTTTGCTCTGAACTGGCGAATTTGCTCTTTAAAGTCGTCGTTTGTTTCTTCGACTTCATCTTCAACATCTCCAGCATGGTTAAGGCTTGGACTGTGCAGCAAACTATTTCCGCAGCTGCTCACATTCAAGTCGGAGCTGAACGTGGTTGTACCCAAAGTATCTGAGGACAACATCCTTTCTATGCTTGGGCTGTCGGAGTTCGACAATCTCAGAACCGATTGTCTCTCATGTACGGTTATTCTTTCTGTCGGAAGTCTTTCGAATGGATTGGTCAATGGAGAAATGATGGGAGTGAAGGGAGGGGTCAGCGTGGGCAGAATAGTATCACGATCGAACATGGATCGCGAAAATAGCTCCTCCTCTTGCATCATCAGCTTCTTCCCCTGGCTGTCTGATCGTTCCATTGGCAGCTGTAGATTGCTAAAAGTCAAATGATTTGAAAAGCCAAATCAAAATGTTTGTGAGCCCAAACGTTGAGGTGGTGAGGCGGTGGGGGCGAGTGAGACGACGACGATAGGATAGGATGCAGCTAGAGAGAGACAACATCAACGTGGGAGGGGGAGGGGGGTCGGCTTTTGGGCATGGAACGTAGAGGGTTGAGAGGTAGTGGTGGGCGACACAGAAGATGGTGTGAAATGATGGGGTCGAATTGTTTGAGGATTAAGGCTTTGGCTCATGATCCCGATTGTTGCAATTTAATTTGGGTGAAAATGGGTGGGTTTGTGGACGGATGAATGGCGTGGTAGTTGACGGTAGGTGGTTGAAAAGTGTTGTTTGAGACGTTGCGAGTGGTGAGAATGGTCGATCTGATGTCCCAACGTTCAGATTGACCATAAATCCTTTGGTTTGTAGGAAGAAGGGTGGATGAATTGGTAAAACCGTTTGAAAATTCGGATCTCAAGCCCAACACAAGTAGCGAACAATATACGAAGATATCAGAAGTCGTAAAGTTCGACTTTTCGCGCTGGCTGACGTAGTTACAGGGGTACACGCTGTTTAATGGGTTAATAGGGGTTAGTAACCAATTAGTCGACGTTAGTTACGCATGAGGAGCACCTTCTGGCTACTTAAGAGATCAAATAAACCGACTTTTAGGAATGGTAGAGTGTAGTGATTAACTTTTGGTTACTATCATAGGATTATCTTTTGGTTACTATCATAGGATTATCTTTTGGTTACTATCATAGGATTATCTGTTGGTTTACTATGATGCTTAGCATATAGTTGTTATTGCATATGTGAGTATCTACTGTTTGTCTGCATCAACAGATATTCAAGGCCTTGCGCTTTCGGTTTCTGACTTTTCATCGGTATACACTTGAACTTCACCATATAAAAGATATCTTGTTCGCTCGCTATTCTTTCTCTTCTTCTTCTACTCTTCTTCTACTCTTCTCTCCTTCTTCTACTCTTCTCTTCTTCTACTCTTCTCTCCCTCCTCTACTCTTCTCTCCCCCCTCTACTCTTCTCTCCCTCCTCTACTCTTCTCTCCCTCCTCTACATCCCCTCATTTCAAATGTATTACATACAAACAGCATCAACAAAAAGACAAATAAAAAACAGCACCCTGTAGTAGTCAATGGAATTACGCTGTTTCGTATGTGTGTATAAATAAACAATTGCCCGAAGTCTTCTGTTTGGACGCTAAAGTCTTAAAGTCAAGTGGCCGGGCCCGTCTGGCGTGGCGCAGAGGGCCCATGGTGATATGGCCCAACCATCTTTTCCATTACAAAATAGTACATCTTTTACGTTTTCTCACGACTGGAGGTTCCAAGGCAGCTACGATGGCCTCGTCAAACACCGTTTTCAATCCTCTTTGCGTCAACGCAGAGCACTCGACGTATGTCACTGCTCTCAACTCCTTTGCCAACTTTTCTCCCATTTCGTACGAGATGGGGGACAACTTCTGTCTCTGCAATCTCTGCAAGATCACTTCGTCGTTGCGCAAATCGGTCTGCGTGCCGACAATAAGGCAGGGGACGCCTGGGCAGTGGTGGTGCACTTCCGGGAACCACTTCTCCTTCACGTTCTCGAACGAGGCAGGTGCAATCACCGAGAAACACACCAAAAACACGTCTGTCGACGGGTACGACAACGGTCTCAATCTATCATAATCTTCCTGGCCCGCAGTGTCAAATAACCCGAGCGTGAACGGCTCGTCGCCAATCATCACCGTCACAGCGTAGTTGTCAAACACTGTGGGCACGTAGTCCGCCGGAAACTTGGACGTTGTGTACGAAATCAAAAGGCACGTCTTTCCGACAGCACCATCGCCGACAACAACACACTTGATGGTTTGCATTATTCGGCTTGCTTTTTGCGTGGGGTCTCTCTCTCTGTTGTCTTGAGGCGGCAACAATAACTGGAGGACTGGTAGGAAGGGGGGGAGTTGACTTGGCTGGAATACCTGGGACGATTGCTATCTTCTAAATGTAAACGCAACTCTCGCTCTTAGGGCTGGATCTATCAATATCAATACGCTGCACTATCCGGCAATGCTCTCCTAATCAATAACAACTGAAAACCAGAACTTGTCCAGACTCAAGATATGTGTTTTTTTTTTGACTTGATTCTTGTTTTTCCTCTTTGGTTTTTTGGAAATGAGAATTTTTGTTTGGATTTTTGGTGTTTTTTTTGTGTGATTTGGGACTGGGAGCCAGAAGGTTGGAGAGGACCGGGAGTAGTGAGAGTGAGGAGGATGGGGAGTGTGGGGGAGGGGGGG
>JAJMBT010000071.1:0-14930 GCA_030565385.1 Kodamaea neixiangensis
TCTTAAACACTATGGAGTTGTTCAAGGCAGACATCTTGCCCAAGTTTGTCGAGCAATACAACATCAGCACAAATGGCGGTGCTTCCCTTGTCCCCACCTTCAACACTTTGGAAGTTTTCTTTGAATCGGTCTGTGACTGTAAACAGGGTATCTTCTCGCGTCTCATCACCAACACAAAGGGACAACACAACTTGGAAGTGTTTGGATACTGGTTCTACATCTCCAAGTTCTACGAAGTCTTGGACACTGCCATCATTTTGCTCAAGGGCCGTCCTCTGTCTCTTTTGCAGAGCTACCACCATTCAGGAGCAATGATGTGTATGTGGGCAGGTGTGCGGTTCCAGTCTCCTCCAATCTGGATCTTTGTGGTGTTCAACTCCTTTATTCACCTGTTGATGTACGTCTACTTCCTGCTTGCGTGCTTGAGGATCCGCGTGCCAACAATTTTCAAGAGAGCCTTAACGTCTTTGCAAATAACACAGTTTGTGATTGGAGGAAGTGTGGCCATTATACACACATTCGTCAAGTTCATCGACACTTCCTTGGACTCGTTGGATTTAGTCAACGGTAACTTGAGAGCTTGCATTAACCTGCCGGACCAAGCCTTGAGTGTTTTGTTGAACGTGGCATACTTGACTCCATTGACAGCTTTGTTTGCTGCCTTCTACATGGAAAGCTATTTGAAGAGAAACAAGTAATTGGTGTTATAAAAAGCTAGACGATATCAATATCTACGCTTGGGGTTGTATAGTACACCCCAGAATCCTGAGAACTATCAGGACTTAAGTTTGAACGAATTCAAACCCTAAAAATGATACTTTAACAAGAACCTCCTTGAGGAGGAAAGATTGACGATGACAATAAAGGAATTAGGAATCTTACTGTAGTTTACCCAGATAAGGGATATTAAGTGCACCGAGCTTAGAAATCCCAAGTTGTTGAGGCGTACTTGGAGGAAGTGCTCCCAATCACCGCTACTCAAATTCAGGAGTAAGGTAGTTAGGATCAATCGGTTCATAAGGGTGAACCGGAAGAGAATTGCATGATCTGAATGATTCCTCTAGACATTTGCAGCCACCTAAATTTCAATGTTGAGTGAAGAATATTTGGAAAGGCAAGTGTGGGAGCTACACTATGCGCTGATCTTTGCCAACAAAATTGCAGGTAGTGGATTCATCTCATCACCTGGAGTCATCGCGGTAAGTCATTCTTTGAGTCATCTTAGATTGTGGCTTTGATAACTACAATATGTTAAATCAGTAATACATTTCTAAACAAAATATTATAGTACATTCATAAACATTAGAGAATTCTTTTGGCTATACCTTCTTTGATTGTCTCTCAATAAAAGCTTGTCTTTGCTTCTCTCTTGCAGCTTCGCTTCCTCCCAATGGACCATCCACCATCTCTTGCGTCACACCACGGCTAATCAAAGTCTTCCAGTTACGTCTCTGTTTGAAACCATTCTGAGCAAACTGGAAGTCCCTGAATGCATCAACAATTTCACCTTGAGAAGCTGCAACAAATGGGCCATGGTGTACACTTTCTTGGTTTAAGACTTCTCCGCCAATCAAAACAAACTCAGTTGGTTGACCTTGGTTTTCAGCAACAACCTCGCTACCTTCCAAGTCAAAAAAGACGTTCTGGTATTGCTTGACTGAGGTTCCATTAACCTTGACTTTACCACTCAAAACGTAGAGGAAGTAGTTGACTTTAGTGTCCAACTCGTGCTTGAAAACACCCTTGTTGTTTAATTTGACATAGTAGTACTCCATTGGAGTGTATGCCAACTCCTTGATAGATTCCACACCATGCGATTTACCAGAAATAACCCTGACTTCAACATCACCATCCTGTTCAACCACTGTCGGAATCTCCCAAGATTTCAAGTCTCTGTATCTTGGTTTGCAAGACTTCAAGTCATGAGGCAAGTCGACCCATAATTGCAAACCAACTGTAGGAGAGCCATCCTCGTTAGGAATAGGCATCTCAGAGTGAACAATCCCTTTCCCAGCAGTCATGAATTGTAAATCACCGGGATACAAGACTCCCTTGGAGCCTGTGAAGTCCTCGTGGGCCATTCTGCCATGAAGCAAGAGAGTAATAGTTTCTTGACCACGATGAGGATGTTCCGGGAATCCCAGTGTTCCAGAGCTTGAGAAATGATCAAACATAAGGAAAGGGTTGTGGGATTTTGCCTGGTAGACACCAATCGACCGACGTACCATAGCACCTGCACCCTCTGGGGTCTCAATAGCATTGACGATGTTTTTAATAGTTCTTTGCGCACTCATTCTTTTACTGTTTGTGTTTTTGATAGGAATTTTGAAACAAGTAGAAGATTCTGCTCCTTTTATACCCTTTGGTTTGAAAGTAATGATCTTGTAAGATTTGCAGCCGTACGTGAAAATTTAGTAATTTTTCTGCACGCGAACCGTTGCATTACAAAGATTAATAAAGGTTTAATAATGGTGTATCAATGGTGGATTGTGCTGGTGTTTTCTGGAGTCTTCTTATTAAGAGTAGAACAGTATGGATTGGTAAGCTGTAAAAGGCTATGGAGTGTTATAAGAGCGCTTAGCATTGAAAATCAGCAGGAGGGTGAAGCTTAACTGTTAGATGTATTTTTATGGTATAGAACACCCCTACCGCAATAGGAAATACTAATTTAATGTTGATCTCGCTCACGGCTGGAACATGGGTGAAGATTGTAGAATTCATGTAGTTTAGTAGCTAATAATGTTCTAAGGGCGGTCACACAAAAGTGGGAGTCAAACAGACATACTTCTAATTCAAAGAGGCACCGATGGCTCTTCGCCTTCTGTTTATTAGCAAGTAAATACTATGCTGGTATGATCGAATTAGTAGATCGAGTGATATTTCCCAATAATGTCACTCCTTTCTCTATGTTAAACTATTTCGTAGAGTAATAGCAATAAGCAACGAGATGGTAATCACTTCCCAGACTGATTTTTTGACATATTCAACACAAAATTAAGAAGATGCTTAGAAGCTCGAAACCTGCTAGATCAAAGACTCCTCCACTCACACAGATCTCTGCATATACTTTAGTCATCTTCTAGAGGCTTCGCCTCACAGGTGAAAATTATAAACCCTAGCTACAATACTAAGTCGCTACTGCTCACCTTGAAGTTGACGATGCAAGACACTATTCCCAGAGTATAACTGGAACAGGAAGTGATCCCACCTGCACCTCTACCTTAGCATTCTCAGCTCTATACTCTCAGCTCTGACTCCCACCTCCATGCTTGCCCTCTACAAGGACCGATAACAGTGTCGCGTATGTCGCACTTTTATCGTCTATCACTAATATGACGTCACAAGGGTTCCACGAAATGATAAAACCAAACACACCATGAAGGACGAACGAGAGTGGTTGATCGCAGACGAAGGGACGTTACGCGACTCTCTTGAACTTCCCGAGCCATCCAGTGCGCTGCATCCACCATCCGGTCTCCCGAAAGAGATCTTGGACGAGTTTGGTAACCTGTACACTCATGTGAACTTCGACGCTAAGGGATACACACTGAAACTACTGTTCAAAGGGAACAGGCTAGTGTACTTCACGTCTGCGTTTGTATCGTTTTTTGTCTCGTTGTTTGGCTACGAGCAGGGTGTGTGTTCTGGAATCCTCACCTATGTAACATTCAATGCCTATTTCAACAGGCCTACTGCTACTGAGATTGGGTTGGTTATATCGATTCTAGAGATTGGTGCTATGGTGAGTTCTTTGTTGGTGGCGCGCTTTCTGGATGTATGGGGTCGCAAGCGGACGATCTTGTGTGGAACTGCTGTTTTCATGGTGGGAGGATGCTTACAGCTGCTTGCGACCAACTTGTGGTGGTTTGGACTTGGAAGAGTGATATCGGGAGTCGGCGTGGGTGTTTTATCAACAATGGTTCCTTCATATCAGTGTGAGATTCTGCCCAGTGAGGAGCGTGGTAGATTGGTATGTGGTGAGTTCACTGGAAATATTGTGGGGTACTCATTGAGTGTCTGGGTGGACTATGCATGTTACTTTATCCAGGATGTTGGCGACGCTCGTACCAATCCCAAATCGTTTGCTGCCAATTTGTCGTGGAGACTTCCTTTGTTCATCCAGGTGGTCATTGCGTTGGTGCTCTTTTTGGGAGGGTTTTTCATAGTCGAGCTGCCGCGGTGGCTCTTGGACGTGAACGAGGACCAAAAAGGTTTCAATGTCTTGTGCCTATTGTACGACTCAGACCCCAATCCACTGAAAGCACAGCACGAGTTCTTCATGATCAAGAACTCCATTTTGAGAGAACGTTTGGCCACACCCAAGAGCGAACGGTCCTGGAGACATATGCTCACACACTACACCAGACGTGTGTTTATTGGGTGCAGTGCTTTGGCATTTGCACAGTTGAACGGAATTAATATCATCTCGTATTACGCACCCATGGTGTTTGAGCAAGCTGGGTTCAATGATTCGCGTGCTTTGCTTATGACAGGCATAAATTCGATCGTGTATCTTTTCAGTACGATTCCACCATGGTTTCTCGTTGACCGTTGGGGCCGTAAACCGATCTTGATAAGTGGAGGCACTATGATGTTCCTTTCGCTCACATTTGTATCGATTGTGATGTACTTGGACAAGCCATACACACCGTCGATGGTTGCATTTTTGGTTGTTGTGTATAACGCATCATTTGGTTACAGTTGGGGACCCATTGGATTCTTGATTCCACCTGAGGTGTATCCATTAGCAGTGAGATCCAAAGGTGTGTCCTTATCGACTGCAAGTAATTGGCTTGCCAATTACATTGTTGGACAGTTGACGCCTATTTTGCAAGAGCTGATCAAATGGAAGTTGTACTTATTACCAGCAACCAGTTGTGTGCTCTCAGTTCTTACTGTTCTTTTGTTCTACCCCGAAACCAAGGGTGTAGAGCTTGAGGACATGGACCAAGTGATTGAGGACTTCTACAAGATCCCCACGTTCTGGGGCCGGATCAAGCAGTTGGCTACAACATCAACAGTTGGAAGTAATAAGTTTAACCATGAGTATGATGAGATTGACCGTCATTTAGAGTTTGAGTTGGAGGACTTGGATGAAGCGCATGAGATTGACCAAGAAGAGTTGGAGGATGAAATAAGAAGGGGAAGCAAAGAGTCGAATCTGGACAGGGAAGGAAGATGAAAATTTCAGTACAAGGAAATGGAAAAGAATGAAGAAAGAATGGAGGAAATGGAGAGCGAAAGAGGCGAGGGGAAGTCAGGAGATGCCCTCAAGGCGAGCAAGGCGAAAGGCAAAGCTTGAAGACACCAGGCACACAAAGTGAAATGGAAGGTAAGACTTTTGTGGAGACACTCTAGATGGAAGGAAGTTGGGTTTCCTGGCTGAGACCGACGGAGTAGAATAATAAGAAGGTTAAGGTTGTATGTATGGTAGACATGAGTTAGGAATGGAAAAAGCCTAGATGGAAGGTTCCGTTCGGGGGACAAAAGAAGCTCGAGCAAAGTTTAAAGTTTAAGTGAGCAATAATTGTAGATCGTTCCGAAAGATACAAGTCTGGAGAAGGCATTACAGATGGCACAATGAAGGGATAATAGTGTATTACAGGGGTAACACAGAGACAATGACACCAAATCAATACACCAGATCAGTTCACCCACTCAACAGAATAATTGAAATTTCATGGGAATTATAACTAGATAACAATAACAATAGCACCTTCTACAGATGAAAAGTGAGACATGATAGAACTTGAGAGAGCATAAAAGAACATGAGGGTGTGTCAACATACAGTGAGTGAAACAAACGTGCAGCTGAAGATGCCGTAGAACAAGAAAGCTACTCCACCTGGCAGGTTTGTGCATCGACAATCGGAGTGTTCCAGACGTCGAAATTAATTTGCTTCTCTGCACCTTTCAAATGAATTTCACCCATCGAATAAAGCCAACAATATCCACACAAAAGTGTAACCAAGTGCTGGGCAAGACTGCAAAGATACAGCAACCCACAATTTTCCTGGCTGGTTGCAAAGAGTCACTGCGAAAGATCATCAGTTTTCATTGACCGTCCGATATCTCACCTTGTCACACACCCTGCCTGTAGCACCCAGTGTCTACCCCACAATACGAAAATTCTTGCCTCTTGTCTCAGCCACTGCCAAACAGGCTAAGCGAGCAGAACGAAACCATACCAAGTCCGATCTTAAACATGACCCAGATGAACATCCATACACCACGCACATAAATACTCGCTCACACCTCCAGCCTTAGCCACCGTGCACCTTGCTTGACCATTTCCTCAAACCTTGTCCTTCTCCGCAATTTATTTGTTTGTGAGCATCTTTCGTTTACCTCTTACTAATTATTGTTCGTATATGTAACATCCGTGGTGTGCGCTCCACAATGCAAAGGCGACCAGGACGTATCAAGCAGGTCCGTCACCGCCATTCCACTAGACTCCTATACACTACTCGCACTTGTACAACTGCAAACGTACCATACAACATAAAACAATCCTAACACTTTACATATTCCATATCAAACAAATCCATAACATATGACATTTATGGCTACAAACAGCTCATAACATCTAAAAATATGTAACATCTCAACAACGACCATCTCGACTCTAACTCTACCATCTTCACCACACTCCGTCACACCCACCAACATACCAGACCCAACCATTACTCCAGACCCCCTCTCGTCTTCGGTGCCGTACCCAATTGCCAAAACAGTCTGACCTTATCTTTTTTTTTGTTTCTTTTAATTTGCTCTATCTACAGACTGCAACATCTATATATAAGAGGGCATCTGTCATAAATCCCGCAAGTTGTTAATCACTCAAATAATGGCCATTCATCTAGACAGTCCCTCTTATGGGGCCCCACCTCTGCCGTTGGACCAGCATGGTCGGCAAAAGCAGGATCACAGTACTTTTGAAAAGTTGGGGCAGAAGTTGACCGATTTCAAGGCTCCGTTGAGTGACCAGTATGTTCCTTATGATTTGACTCAATTCCATGAGCTGGACGATGATTCTTTGATCAGTGACGATGTTAGTGTGTGTGAGGGAACAGCCGGTGTCCATCATGCTGCAGAAACTTCGGGCTCTGCTCTATCTTTTGATTTCTTACGCAGGAAATCTAATGTTCCATTGTTCCCCGAAGAACCGTTGGTGGTTTCCTTTAAAGATCCATTCGAACACCAGTCGCCAGTATATGTCACGAGCTCGCCAATCCCGATGCGCAGATTGTCGAGCGTCAGAAGCAGAAGATCGACCGTGGACTTGCGCGAACTGGTGCTGTTGTCACCACTGTTGACTCCGTCGCTTCCTCATTCGCTCTTGCCATCGCCGTCAGACACATTTTTGACTTCGTGTGACAGCTCCAGCACAGTGTACAAACACAAGCTAAGCATCTCGAGATCAGCAATCCTGATCCCCGCGGCTGCTGCAGCACTGGCTGCGTCCTGCTCCCCACCATTGGTGGTTTTTTCGCAGCCGATCACTAGTGTCTCCCCAACGGTTGTTCACTCCCGCATCATCACCAGCACAAGCACGTTCGAACAGACGTTGCCCAACCGCATTAGCATCACCCCTGGACCTGTAGCACCGAGGAAATTGACGTCGAAGCTTTCACAATCGTTGGCCCCTGCGGCCGCACGCTTCAAGAGCTGGGCCAATTTGTACACCTTCACACCCCGTATGACCGACGACGTAGCACCCACCGAGCCAGATTGCCGTGAATTGAGCAGTTTCAGCGTGCCACCCGAGGCTCCGGAAAGCATCTTAAACGAGCTAGAGTTGTCCAAGTTGGAGGCCCGTCGCCTGTTCAAGAACCGCGACCAACGCATCAACTCACTGTTCCTTCGTCTCTACGCAATGGACTTCAACGCACGCATCAACGCACACACCCTCCCCAACTCAAACGACATCAACGAAGTCAACTACATGATCTCCCGCAACCCCAACCTCAAGGAGTTCCACTACAAGCACAACTTGTTCCGTGTGTCCTCCATGTCACGCGATAAGTTGTGGCTGCTGGTGATCTTAGATCCCAGAGCAGATCCTTCTCCACAGGCACAGATTGCCGATGCTTCTTATCTTCAAATGGAATCGGGCACAGGAACTACACTTGTTAGAAAAAACGGGGGCCACGTTCCGTGGTCGGGAGACAAGAGCATCAAGCCCATCGGGGTGTACGCAAGGGGGAAGTGCTTAGAAAACGGCATGGCACCCAATCTGGGGGTGTCCAGAGAGCAATATGTTGTTGCTGGATGGTGTGCCAAAAGATGGGTGCCTATTCAGTAGTACACGAGTACATGATTTACATGATGAGTTGCACTACATGATGAATTGCTTTACATGCATATTATTTAATTCTCCAGCTAGCAAGCTAGCAATTGGTTATAGATTATAGAGGTAATTAAAAGGTTATATGAAGACTGTTGTAGGCTATGTTTGCCACTGTTTGTTTACAATTACGCGTCATCTTTTGTATCTAACTTTAAGGTTCCACCCCACTCCTTTATCACGTTATGAGTCTCGGAGTTGGTTAGCCTTCGAGATAATGTATAAATCTGTCACAAAATCAGCTTGTCGTATTTCATAGCACGTGCTGTTTTCTACTTTAGGGCTCCAAGCCTAACATCGCACTCAAAATTTTCTCATCCGTACCGCAATACCCATCCCTCTCACCAAACAAAACATTTTTGAAAATTTCGTATCAAATCTTTTCACCACATCAATCACCATGGCTCCAAAAGGTAAGAAGGTCGCACCAGCACCATTAGCTACCAAGTCTTCTAAGACTGAGGGTACCCAAAACCCATTGTTCGAGAACACCAGAAAGAACTTCGGTATCGGACAGGCCATCCAGCCAAAGAGAAACTTGTCTAGATTTGTCAAGTGGCCGGAATACGTTAGATTGCAAAGACAAAAGAAGATCTTGTCTTTGAGATTGAAGGTTCCTCCTGCTATTGCTCAGTTCCAGAACACCTTGGACAAGAACACCGCCACCCAGGCCCTCAAGTTGTTCAACAAGTACAAGCCAGAAACCGAGGCTGAGAAGAAGGAGAGATTGACCAAGGAGGCCGCTGCCATCGCTGAGGGTAAGTCTGCTAAGGATGTCTCCCCAAAGCCTCTTGTTGTCAAGTACGGTTTGAACCACGTCGTCTCCTTGGTTGAGAACAAGAAGGCCAAGTTGGTTTTGATTGCCAACGATGTCGACCCAATTGAGTTGGTTGTTTTCTTGCCTGCTTTGTGTAAGAAGATGGGTGTCCCATACGCCATTGTAAAGGGTAAGGCCAGATTGGGAACCTTGGTTCACCAAAAGACCTCCGCCGTCGCTGCCTTGACCGAGGTTGCTGCTGGTGACGAAGCTGAGTTGGCTAAGTTGCTCTCCACCATCAACGCTAACTTCATCGAGAAGTACGAAGACTCCAGAAGACACTGGGGTGGTGGTATCATGGGTGCTAAGGCTCAAGCCAAGGCTGCCAAGAGAGCTAAGACTATGGATGTTGCTGCTCCTGGTACTAAGTAAACATGTTAATATACGAGTTCCACAATGTGGTGCATGGATTAGAATAAGAAGAGTTGTAGTTTAGATTTTGAAGAAGGATATTTCAATATGGGAATCCAAATATTAAAGGTGCGTTGAAAGAGATGGGTTCCCTTGTCTCCACAACTGATCCGTACTTTTCGTGACTTTCTGTGAGTGTATCCCTCCATATTGGCTGAATCGTTCGAGTTTCAAGTTTGAGCATTGTTAGATACTATCTGCTTATGTCTCCTTCGTCATAAAATTCACATCAAAAGAGATGATACGCATTCTCTTGAATGTAGATGATGAAATTTCTGTACTGCTCACTTCTTGATCCTGTCTTTGGATTTTTGTAGCACTTTGTTTTACTTTAGATCCATTCCCATGGAGATTATTTGGTGAGATGAATTGGCTGCGAAAATCAATTTTGTACAACATAATTTTCATTCCACTACGAAGGCAGGACATCATCCTGTGTGAAAGAGGAATAGAAAGAATGAGTTTACTCCGCGACTGCAGTTTCTGTGGTGCCATAGTTGTGTTTTCTATAGAGAAAGCTCGTGAAACTGGAGAATGAGGGCTTTACCCGTTTGCGGGAGCTCAACCAACATGAAATCAAGCACCAAGTGACGAAACATCAAATATTGGAGCTACTGATGTCAATAGACTCCAGTACCTACCAATAAACATTCAACGGTAGCCAGCTGAGTGCTAAGTGAATTTTAAATTTAGAGAGGTGCTTTTGATACTTGCGAACTTAGTTCAGAAGAATAAGTCCAAAGATTTCAAACTAGCAACGTACCATGTGCATCATGCCAGGCCTGTAAATTGAGGTTGTTGAATTGAATCACTTCGTACATCTACTCTCTTTTCTGAGCATCTATCTTTGAATGGCGCAGAAATCTTTAGTTCTTTTGTAGAATTGCTGCGAAAACTTAAATAACGATCCAATTCAAACCATTGAATGAACTCAATCGAGCTCCTAGATACACCAAGCCTCATACATTAAGCACAATGAAAGAACAACAAGTATCAAATGCACAGCTTACTGCATCTGTAGCAGATTTACCAACGGATGAAACACCTACTGCTTTGATTAATGAAATCTCAAAATCAACTAACAAATCGCTGCTTGACGGGGATAAACTTTCCCGTCGCAATAGCCATCCTACCTACCCACGCCAGCCTATTGCTCTCCCTCCACATTTACTGGCCTTGCTCTCAGTCGCTTCGTTCCTCCATGTTCTGTTACCCGGAAAAGCTGTAAGTACAATCACGTGACGCTTTTCTCACTCTAGGAGCCAATAGGAACACATTAGATTGTAAATTTTCGAGTTGAAAAAATTAAACAGACCAAATACCAGAGTATTGTTTATTTGAACATAGCCCAACGATGTCGTTTTTGAGAGACTTGATAGAATCTGTTGTTCCAGCTGCTTACGCTGACGAAGTACGTTTTCACAGGAAGGAATCCCAAGCAAGGACCATACTAACCGAATTTTCAGCCAGAAGAAGATGAAGTTGTAGATGCGACTGAGGCCTCAGAAGAAGACGAAGATGAAGATGAAGATGAAGACGAGGATGACGAAGACGAGGATGAAGAGGAAGAGGTAGACCCATTGGACACCTTACGTGAGGAATGTACCAACACTGCAGCTTGTAAGCCATTCAACCACCACTTCCACGAATGTATCGAGAGAGTTACCAAGGAACAGGAAGAAGAGGGATACGCTGAGAAGCACTACAAGGAAGACTGTGTCGAAGAGTTCTTCCACTTACAGCACTGTGTCAACGACTGCGTTGCACCAAGATTGTTCAACAAGTTGCAATAAAAGTATAAAGAACAGACTTCATTTCTCGGGAGTTTATCCTGTATAATTCCTTCATATATTGGGTACGCCCAGCATTATACACAATGTATATAAAGACTACTGTGCGGTCCGAGAGGCTGTGGAGAATGTAGAATTGTAGGTTGTATCTGATTCGAGGATTACAAACTCATGGAGAGGGAGCATTGAGTGAAGAGTGTTCTAGTTTGGTGTTATTGAGTAGATACTGCGTTAAATAGATACTGCGTTGAATGGATACTACATTGAATGGATACTACATTGAATGGCTCTTGTTGAGTGGACTGTTACTCGAAGGAGTTCTTTTAAGAAATAGTGTTTCCTATTAAAGAGGATATTGGAAATTTCGAACATTTGATATCGAATCATAAACTGCAGAATTAAAGTAATGCAGTAGACACCAAATGATGCCAATAGCGAACGTTCTGAGTTTACTACTACTCATTATCCTTATTCTGCCGAACAATCGTAAGAACCATCTGGCGAAATCCATACCACTTAGATAAATACTCTTTCGTGTTGTTTGACATATTCATTCTCACCAAACCACAGTAAACCACTCACTCAGCACATTCGTAAATATCATCAAGATCCCTCGAACATATCCACACTCCTCTAACCCACTCCATCTCTTATTTAAACAGGCCAAAATGACCACTCAAAAGTCGTACGTCAATTGATACTCACACCTCGGGTCTGTAAATCACAATCAAGCCCTCCGAAAAACACTTGCACCTACGCCCCGAGAACAAAGTAATACTGGCCAATCGTCTAACTTTAGTGTGCCTACTTGCTCTAGTTCGCATTGTTATCTCGTTGGGTAGGGTAGTTGCGACGTTTCATTAGAGTCCCCAATATTTTTGACCCACACCTGATCTACTCGTACCAGATCAAATGTCACCAAGTCTAAGTTCACAGATGAAATGCTTGTGAGGTGCCTAAAACCGCCAGCATCCAAGCCCCGTAAAAATTTAAGATGACTCGAAGGCAGCGCTCTTCACCAGCAAGTACTACCGCAACGCCCTCCATTTCTTTCTTTGCACCATACTTTGCCATCATTTCAAAGGCTCCAACCAAACCCCTCTGGGATATTTTCCAAGGTTTAGTGCATATCAAACACATCCAAAATCTTTGAGCAAATCTAAAGTACGAGCAGAACGAGCGAAATATTTCTAGTTAGCTGGTAACATCACCAGTGATACTCACTTCTCCACGAACGATTAAAGTGATGTTGGCTTTTCACCAACGAGCGAAGCGGATTGTAGCGAATAGCGAGTTGTCGTTATTTGTCTAGTATCGACGATTGGTATTGGTGTGTATTAGAGGTTTGGTAGAGTGTTGGTAGAGCATTGACAGAGTGCTGTTACTAGTGCTGCTACTAGTGGTGCTAGAATAGAGAACTATAACATTCCGAGTTTGTGTTGGTGGCAAAAATCGAGATCCGGGTTACGCGAAACCGGTGCACACAGATATAAATATAGGCCAGATCCCCCCAAAATGGGTGCCCATGTAAGCACTGGTGAATCAATCACTGTTTATTTGAATCCCCTTCTCTGAAGCACCTCGAGATTCCTTATTGAAGAATATGTCTGCGCTGAAGCCAGTGATCGAAGATAGAATATACATTGGCAATGTCCACTACAAAACCACGAAGGAAGAGTTAGAGGAGTTGTTTGCCGGGTACAAGGTGTAAGTTTGGATATGACTGGTCGATTGAAGAGTGAAATACTAACTGGAACAGGACCGACATTGAGATTCCGTTTCAGTTGATCCACAAGGACACGGAAAAGGAGTTCAAGAAGTACTTGGGCTTTGCGTTTGCACAGTTTGAGTCCAAGGAGGATGCTGATTTGGTGCTTGAGAAGTTTGCGGGGCACCAGTTGCACAGCCGGACAATTTCGATGCGGAAGGCGGTGCCCCCATTGACGGAGGACGAGAAGAAGATCAAGGTTGCCGAGTACAAGGCCAAGAAGGCCGCGCAGGCTGCTGAGAAGAAGGCCCAGAAGGAAGAACTGGAGGAGAACAAGGAACAGCCCAAGAAGGAGAAGAAGGAGAAGAAGACTAAAAAGAAGGCGAAGCAAGAAAAGGAGAAGAACGAAAAAGCCGAGGCCGGCGTATCCGGAGGCAGCGAGAACAAGAGCGAGGTGAGCGACAAAAGCGTAGCAGAGTCCAGCGCAGACAAAGTTCCCGAAGGGAAGGCTTCACAGGACACCATCTTTGTGACGAGCTTAGACTACAAGGTGAACGTCAAAGACTTGTTCTCGATCTTCAAGAGCCTCAAGCCCAAGTGGATACACATTCCAACCAAGAGGTACCGGCTCAAGAAGGGTGCGGCAAGGCCTAAAAAGGTGTTGAACAAGGGTATTGCGTTTGTGAAGTTTGGAAGTGAAGAGGCACAGAAGCAGGCAGTGGCCGAGTTCAACGGGCATGTGGTCAACGGAAGGGCAATCATTGTGGACATTGCCATCGACGCAAGAGTGCCCTCGTCTGAGGACTTGGAAAAGGCAGTGAAGGAAACGGAAGCTGCTGCTGAAGAAAAAGATTAATAGACGATGGACTTCTTAGTTGAGTGTCTGTCTAATACAATGCATTTGAATGATTGTAGTGATTGGTGAGTGGTTGAGATTGTAGAGAGTAGGATGTTTTTCAACAAAAAGTAGGAACACTCGCATCAACACACACAATTATTTGGTGAAAATATGTTCTGAGCACCTCATTGGATTATTTGAACCAGAGATTAACTATGCGTCCATCAGAGAAGCTTTTCCGAACGATCTGCGTACACGTTTTGCACATTGCAGCCATTTCCTCTCATCTACTCCTTCCTTTTACGGCGACAATGTGGAGAAGGCTTTTATTTTTATCTATTCCATCTTGTGACACCAAATACTAAACAGTTTCTTTCAAGGGCATGTGCCCTTGAAATAACACGTGACATGTGACTTCCTGACCTTTGTGTGCTGAAAAATTTTCATCACTGGAACCCGCACCAAAATCAATTTGAGTAGAGCGACTTTTAATTCCAAGCAACAAGTCAGCAACATGGGTAGAGTCATTCGTAACCAAAGAAAGGGTGCTGGTTCCATCTTCACTTCTCACACTAGGTTGAGAAAGGGAGCTGCCAAGTTGAGAACCTTGGACTATGCTGAACGTCACGGATACATTCGTGGTGTCGTGAAGCAAATCATCCACGACCCAGGTCGTGGTGCGCCATTGGCCAAGGTCGTTTTCCGTGATCCATACAGATACAAGTTGAGAGAGGAGACTTTCATTGCTAACGAGGGTGTCTACACTGGACAGTTTGTCGCTGCCGGTAAGAAGGCCTCGTTGAATGTCGGAAACATCTTGCCATTGGGTGCCTGCCCAGAAGGTACCATTGTGTCGAATGTCGAGGAGAAGCCAGGTGACAGAGGTGCTTTGGGTAGAACCTCCGGTAACTACGTCATCATCATCGGACACAACCCAGACGAAAACAAGACCAGAGTCAAGTTGCCATCTGGTGCCAAGAAGGTTTTGTCTTCTGACGCCAGAGGTGTCATCGGTGTCG
>JAJMBT010000072.1:0-14878 GCA_030565385.1 Kodamaea neixiangensis
AACCGGGGGCCCAACGATGGCAACGTTGGATTTTACCACTAAACCATTTGCGCTTGTAATGAAAATCCTGAAATTTGGGATGTACTCAAGCAAGAATCACCTTTTACTCAACTTTCAAAATCTGAGAAATCTTATCAGTTGATATCTCCACTGATGATCTAAAGCATCCAGAAGACAAATAATGAACAATTTTACTCTGGTTCCATCAAATAAGAACTTTCCAGCTCTAAAAGTTCATGAACTGGGTTGGACTAGGTTTCACAAATCCCAACGAATAGACTTGAAGCACATTCTCCTACCAACTTACTCTTGCCCTAAATTTGACCAAGTTAGCCAAAATTACCTCTGCCTCTAGTTCTGGTCCCATCCCAAAACTTTCGTAGGTTGAATTATAAAGTCTATGCGTTTCAAGCCATGCTGGGTTGTCTTTCAAGAGTAGTGATTCACTTTTGTACGGGTTGCGTAAACAACCCTAGGCGACTTTGACCTCAGTTTGGAGAGATAAGGATGTAGTTTCGGTGAGCTGGTCGCCTTGAGTCGCCCTACTTACAGGCTACGGATATAGGATGAGCACGGATATCTTTTTTGCCAACATATTTCGAGTGCAGAACCTGCACGGCTGAACATTGTGGAGTCAAAGTTTTAGGACCTGAAGATTCTTCAAGACTTCTTGTACGATCAGGGGAGCTATCTCCATGTTGGTGGTTGATACTTAGCTTGAGGACCCAAAAATCCTTGAACTTGAATAGGAACCCTTTACAAGTATTTATGGTCGAGCCCAAAATATATCGATTGATTTGATTTTGTACACCGAATCAGCCCCACATTAATTTGCTGCATCACTAAAGTTTGTATCAGAGCTTAAGCAAACGGCTGTTGTATTGTGCTCTGTACCCTTATTTGGTAAATTGCTCATGTTTCTGTTTTGAAGTGTGGTGAACCATTGATAATTGAAACAACTGTGGTGATACGCCTAGACGGTGGGCTGAGCCAACCCAAGTCAGCCGAAAGACCAGACTATATTTGGAACATCCATATTTACACGTGCAGGGTCCATTGGGCTTCTGGAAGATCCTTGTAACTAGTAGAATAGCCGTGCCCGCTATGTTCCAGATTCATGGCTCAGAGTATAAAAGCCAAAAAGCTTAACAATAAAGAAAGTTGTTCGTTGGACCAAGACCAAAGGAGCAGTTGGGAGCAATTGATTCGTCTGCAAATCTCTAATAAATCTCTAATTAATCTTTCAACGCTTTTTTAATTCTCCACTTTTCAGTTTCTAGAAGCTTTAAAGATGACGTCTCAAGCATTTCATCTAATTTTAACGGGACGATCATGAGATTCTATTAGAGGATACTCTAGAGGGCAGTGTACAGCACACCGTTGAGAAGTAAACAGTTCTAATAATTGATATCGCAAGCCTTAGAACCACAATTAAAAGGCCTTGGTGAAATTTATGGAATAGCTTGGCTAAATTTAAATAATATCGTGAGGCAACCTCGTTAAATTTACGCTTCTTCTTGCAGGTTCTTTTCCAGGTCTTCGCCCAAGGGGAGAATGCGAGGTTTCTATTGGACCTAAACATCAATTATTATTGGTGCCCTGATGTAGGTACTACGGTTGTCTGCCGTTAATGGCGAATTAATTAATCTCGTTATTGTTTTCAAGTAAAAAAGAAGTCGTTTCAACCTTAATTATACAGATACGAAAAGCAAGATACGAAAAGTATGGGACCATTCACTAGTAGTACAATAGGGCCCAAATGCCTTAGAAGTACGATTGTATTACCGTATTGGTTTATTATGGTTGCTTTTGTACAAAAATAGCCAGCTGCAGAGCATTTACGTTGTAAGGGGCCAACAGTATAAAAACTGGGGAGAATTTGCAACTATTGGTTCAGCCTCACCTCATTTTTTACCAATACACTATGAAGCTTTTAAACATTGCAGCTACCGTTTTATCGATCTCGGCACTTGGTGCCACTCAGAATGCTAAGAAGCTCGCCAAAGCTGTGAAGGTTCGTGAAGAGGCAAGTGCTCAGGTTATCACTGACGGTTCGGGAGGAACATTGACTGATATCGAAATCACATGGTCGGAGCCTAACCCTAACACTGATTTTAGAGGCCAAGAATCCCAAATTACAATTGTCGACAGTTTCCCTGGTGGAGAAACCATCTCTGGCCCGGAATCTGGAAGACAGGTATCTGAGACTATTTCTGGTCCAGAATCTGGAAGACAAGTGTCTGAGACTATTTCTGGACCAGAGTCTGGAAGACAAGTATCCGAGACTATCTCTGATCCTATTTCTGGAGGTGAGTCTGTGTCTGGTACTATATCCAGTAGTATATCTGGTGTTGATTCTTTGTCTGGTACCTTGACCAGTAGTGAATCTGGTATTGTATCTGGAGGACAAGATTCTAGTTCTGTTTCTGGTCCTGAATCTGGAAGACAAAATGGATCTGGCAGCTCAACTGGCCCAGGTAGTATTACAAAAACCGACGACATCTTGTCTGACTCCAGAACTAACACTAAGTCTGGTTCCGGTAGTGTTACTGGCACTGGTTCCGGAACTGGCTCGGGCACTGCTACTGGTACTGGTGGTACTGGTTCTCGCTCGGGCACTGCTACTGGTGGTTCTGGTTCCCGCTCTGGCTCTGCTTCTGGCACTGCAGGAGGTTCAACCACTACCACTCAAGGAGGTTCTGCTAATGCTAACCACGCTGGATTGGGTTACTTGTTTGCCCTTATTGCTGCGTTGTCTACTGCTCTTTTTGTATAGTTTCTAAGCACATCTTCCAGCTCATGGAACATGGTAATAAAATATTAAACATATCTAAGTAGAATTGGGTTATGATCTTCCACAGAATGATGGGGAATCGTTTTCGAAGGTGGCCGGTATGTACAGAAACACCTGGAGTGTGGAATGCGCATGTGCAAATCGATTTTTAATGCAGTAGGTTTGAAGCTCTACCTTTCAAGCAGACCCTATCACCATATAGAGTCTTTAATAAAATACATGCAAACATGAGTGAAATTTGCACCCAAATTTTTAAAAGACCCCACTGGAAGAATTTGTTAGCCTTCTCTGCTTGTCTAAATAAATAGGCTCGTCTCTATTCATGCGAGATGAAGTAGCCAGTTTCGTCAAAATTGTTCATACCAACTCGATTTTGCTAGCTACAATATTCTTCAGCAACTAGTATAGTACGTCTTGCACACAGACCAATCGATGTCTTCCCTCATCCTCAGTTCTTCTCTAAGATGTCGTGTCATCAAGACTTTGTGTTAGCTGCAAAAGATGTGCTTCACGCGCAGACAGCATGAAATTCGAAAGTGAAAGCTGTTCCATCTTCAAACTGCAATGACCAAGTACCAGAGAGGGGCCCCTGGCCCAGGATGGAACGACTGTCCTCCCACTATGATCACAAGCAGAAAATCCTCGTCTTCGTCGATACCTAAATCCTCCGGCACATCCAAATCAGAGGTGAAGGCTTCGCTTCAACTAATGTTTGAGCAACCCAACTCCTTACCCCAGAGAGAGCTCGATCACTACAAGGTGAAGGTGACAGAATGTGTCGATAATCTTTCGGAAGATCACGTACAGTTCTTGACCGAAGTGCTTTCCCATCTCAAACTTCTCTCTGAAGACAAGGAGAAGAGCGATGAGATAAAAAAGGAAATACAGTCTGATATACTACAATTTATGATGGTCAACGGAGGTGTTAGCAAGTGGTGCTCACCGCTCCGGAAGGTTATTGATAAGTTAAACTAAATTATGAGGTTGCTATACTGAATAAAAGTCTTACACGGAATCCTACTGCTGGCATAATGTCCATGTTCTTTAAAATCTATATTGAAGATCTAGCACTTACTATACAAAAACCTACATTCTTCTTCTCTTACCAACTTGGGCTTGGAAACCAGTCTTAATGGAAGAGACCGATCTGGTAGATCCACAAGCCTTACAGCTCAAGAAATGCAATCTATTGGCAGACTCCCTTTTTAACTCGGTGTTCATCGACTTACACGTCTTACACGAGACGTACTCGATGATGTATCTTCTCAAAACCGACTCCATTTGCTTTGGCTGGAACTTACCCTTCAATATCAATCTCTTTTCACCATCGATGGAACCCGAGGTACCCAACTCTGCAAACAAAAACTGTATCAAATGCTCTGGGTTTCTTTGTAAAACAGAAGAGATTTCTTGCACGTTGGCAAACAAGGTCTTCTTGGAACCTTCTCTCTGACATATTGGAGGAGGAATACGGAACTTTGGTCCCTTCTTGTCACCAGCCAACTCTGGGTTGTTCTGCTTCAAGATTGTGAAAAAACGCGACAATAAGTCTTCGTATGGCAAGCCTCCGGCGGCCTGGGCTGAAGGAGTACCAGAAACTGATGATGCAGATGACAAATTCGCAGAATCAGCCTGGGACTCTGTTGGTTGTTCGTCCACACCAGCCTCCTCTAATTGCTGTTCAAACTCAGTAGCATCCAGGCTCTTTGTAGACTTCTTTTTCTTCTTTTTAATAGAAAGGTCTTCTAACGCACTCGTCAAGTCTTCTGTTGCCAACGACTCTGGGGTCTCAGTGCCCTCCTCTAACTTTTTAGACTTCTTCTTCTTTTTTAATCCAGCAAACAAGTCGTCGCCACCATCGGTGGCACCTTCGACCGCTGCGGCGAGATCTGCAGTTGGCTTCTTCTTTTTCTTCTTCAACGAAGGGTCAAATCCTAAATCAGACATCTTTGGTTGTTAACTTAATTGTTGTATGATGAAATTTTTTCACTTATAGTTTTATGGTTCATACACGATTCTAGACTTTAGCTGGATGGAGAGTGGAAGGTGAAGAAGGTGGAAGCTGAAAGAAGGTGGGAGAAGAAAGGAGAAGGACAAGGGAAAAGAAGGTGAGAGGGCATTTAAGTTGGAATGTAATTGTTAAAGGCACATGTTTTGGCTAGGGAAAATTGATGACTTTAGTCTACGAGAAAGGTTTGATGTGCTGACTTATAACCTGTTGGAGACGCATAGTCTATTTGATAATTTTTTAGTATTTCAACAAGAATCTTTGAATTTAAGTCAAACCTGACTTGATCTCGCCCTCCAGCTTAGAAAGTGAATTTGTACTCGTGAGTTCACAAGTAAAGATTCTCTAATTTTAATTTCTATGCCTCCACTTTACTACTAGAATATCACCAACTCTCAATCTCTTACTTCAATATTCACCATTTGGTCTTACTTACACAACTGAAAATCTATAACAGTACACTCTAATGCAACGGATGGAGCATCTCAAACTCACATCCTCTTTATCCATGGAGGTGATTTGGTTACTTTGAAATCGACAACTCCTCTGCTTTCTTAGCCAAGTTCTCTTCCTCTTTTGCTTTGGCCTCCTTCTCCTCAGCTTCTTCTTTTGCTGCTCTAGCTCTTTCATCAGCTTCTCTACTCTCATTTCCAGGAGTAAAGGTGATCTTGGTCTGCGTTTCCTCTCCAGATCCAGACTCTTCAGTAGATACCTTGTAGTCATCTTCAATAGCAAACTTTCTCAAAAACCATGTTTCAACTTCCTCCTTGTTGTTGTATTCTGCTTCGAAAAGCGAGTCATGTCCTGAGGCATTCTTCAAGAACGGATCAGCCTTGTACTCTTCACACAACAACTCCACAATTGGTAAATGTCCATTAAGAGATGCCCAGTGCAATGGTGTGTTGCCCAATTCGTTAGGCTGTGAGCTCAACTTGATAGCATCTTCCTTGGAAAGAATAGACAATAAGTATTTGACAACCTCCAAGTGGCCGTTGGCAGCTGCCATATGGATTGGTGTAGACAAGGTAGCACTGTCCTTAATAACTGTTAACGTTTTGGCTCCTATTTCCTCGAAAACATTCTTTAACGTTTCCAAGTCCCCCTCCCTGGTATCGTACAATATGTAATCCATCTCATCTTCTGTTAATGTGTAGATCTCGCTCATGTTGTCTATGTCTTTCTTGTCTTTTCATCTTCTCATCGCATTAAAAAGTCAATTTTGTACTGCACACAGTCCACAATATCAGATGAATAATTGAGATTAGTTTGAAGGATCCACTAGAATGCCCAAGATAGAGGTCATTGACGATGGGGCTGCACGTCCGGTCAAACGAAATCCTTTCGAAACCAAGAAGAAGAAGACCACAGTTAAAAGAGAAGCGAGTGATGTATATCCTCAAAGAAAGGGGTTGAATAGGTTGGATCATGTTGGAGATCACCCTTTGGATATACTATTCCACGAGCTAGAAACCAAGATCGAAGGCAAATTAAATGACTTGACTGTTAACAATCTATACCAGAGGTTTTTTAACGCTGAGTACAAAGTCTTTGAGGATAGATTGAAACTCGTTGAGACTCTATTGGATTATTTGTTGAGAATCCAGAATCTCTCTGAAAAGAACCATGTTTCTGATGACAAGAACCTTATCAAGGTCTCATTGCATGATATCAAAACATTCAGCAAACTAATAAACTTGATAATCATACACGGAATCTATCCTGCTTTGCAGGGCTTTCGAGTAGGCATTCCAATTGAGAAGAGAAACCTAAAGACCTTCGCCACAAATCAGCAAATAAAAGTTGATAAGATTACAGACCCTACCTTCAAAAGCCACCACAGGTTACTCAGGCTTGTTTATGATAAGTTTCTTGAGGTTTTTAAAATTGAATCAGACGTAAAAGACTTGCTTGTCAATGGAACAGGGTATTCGGACTTTTTAACTGTTTCGATTGCATTAATCACGCTATTCAATGAAGGAGAAGACGAATACAGAAGCTTCATTATCAAGATTCCAGAGACATTCGAGTTGTTCCAAACGTTTTCGCTATTTTTGCCATCATCAACAGGTAAATTTAAACAATTTGTGATGTCCGAATTGAAAATGCTTCCTTCCAGAGCACCAAGAAATGACGGGTTAGCAGGACTTATAGAATACGTTTTAGGAATGAGAGACAACGAGGAAATCAACGTTGAAAAGTTTGACCAGGTTGCGTCTGTCATTCTTGTGAAACCAAAAGAAATTCCCACAGTTGAATACTTTGCCAGCATTGGTGACCAATGCTACAACCTACTCATAGATGTAAACAAGACAGTGATAACGAGCTGCGTGGGGCATATAATAGGAAAACTTTGGCTCAAGAATAAACTAATTGTTAAGGATTTCATTCTCAGCAAGATTTGGGCAAAATTCAATCCAACAGTCAGTAAAAGTGCAGACGAAATTAAAGAGTTGGTCACTGAAGTGGAGTTGAACAATAATGTCAATGTGTTAATCTCATTGACGCAAAACAATCTCGTTTCTGAGCTCGTTGAGTTTACATTGAAGCCCATTTTGTTGCAATTGTGGTCGTACTATGCGTTTCTCAACCAACATAAGAGACCAACCCAGGTCGTCAAAGACATATTCGTCAGTCTCTTTATTGGTGAGTCGGTAGACTTGTTGGACCATATATCAAAGAATTTGCTTTGGGAGAACGACGACTGGGAGTACCAACTTGGTCCAAACAAGCTTACACATATAGTTGAGAAAGTTTCCAAACCTAAAAGTGACATTCAAACCTTCTTGGCGAAGTTAGAAACGTATGGAGATTATTTGGTAGAGCTTTTAGGTGATTTGAGCGACGACCTAATCCAAAAGTTATTTATTAGATTACTTGAAAGGTGGTTGAACCAGAATACAATTGGAGAAGAGAACCCTTTTTTGAAGCTAGTGGACCTCCAGCTTTTGGAAAAGATTGGAAGTAAGTTCAGTGAGAAGCTCGCTGGAACTCCCCAGGAGATACTCGAGTTGCTACTCCAGTTTTTGTCAAGAGACTTTGCGAGTGTTACTCCACTGGATGAAGCAGACTCCGATGATGAAGATGACGATGACATCCTTTTTCAATCATTGCCTAACATCTTGGAATTGTTGTCCACTATCTTATCCACAGAAGTAATTTTAACAGATGACATAAAAGTGCTTCTCCAAAAGATTCAAGTTCAACTAAAGAAACTCTCTGGCTTGTCTGAAGTTTTGAAAAACTCATCGCAAGCGTTGCATGACCGAATTGATCTTTTGTATGATAAAGGGAAGCTCTTTTCACAAAAGGATAGAGATACACAGACACTCAAACGAGCGATTGTCAGTTTGAACGATCCACTTGTTCCAATTCGAGCACATGGGTTGCACTTGTTGAGGACTTTGATTGATCAGAAAAGCGAGGTTCTCAGCATAGACTTTGTTGTCAACTTGCATTTAGTTCAGCTTAAGGACTCTGAACCTTTTATTTATTTGAATGTCATCAAGGGCTTGGAAAGCTTGTTGGAGTTGAATGAAGAAACTGTTTTGACAGTATTGTTGGACTTGTATACTGGGGATTCTGATTTGGACACGAGATTGAAGATTGGCGAGGTACTTTTACGGTTCATCCAAAGCTCGAACGAATTGTTTTCTGGAGCATCAGCAGCTAAGATAGTTAAATCGATGTTGAGCATTGTACGCAGATCTGAGGATGAACAGGATACAAGGTTAAGAATGTCCAGTATGTCGTTACTCGCAACTTGCTGCAGAACAAACCCAATTGGGTTTGTCGACAGTTTACCTGACATATTGGACTGCGCGATCGGAATTTTACAACTTGAAACCGACAAAGGTAGGGCCGTTATGAGACGTGCCGCGATAGTTTTGATCCACGACTTGATCTTGGGAACTTCTGTTTCATCAGTTGAGTTTCCTAACAAACAAAAAGTATACGATATTTTGGTGTACATTAAAGATACAGATAACGATGTATTGGTGAGGGAACAGAGTCAGAAAACGTTGGACACTATTCACGAAGTAGCGAAACTTTAAAATAAACGGGTATTAAGCGACAATTCTTTGCGCAGTGGAGTTGTACTGGCCATTTTGGTAGTCCCAGTAGAAAGTTAAAGCTTGTGGAACATTAGCTGGGGTCTTACAACTCTCAGTAATGTTGAAGTCGATTCTGTTCTTGACGTAGTCGTTGAAGTCGGACAACTTACAAGAGAAACCAGGACCGCTGTTACAACCAGGAATTGGAACAACGGCGTCATGGATCACGAATCTAACGTAAGAGTCGTTTCCACACTTGTACTTTTCGGTGATGAAACGGCCACCCATTGGAGTGACGTCGACGTGGTGGTAAGTGTCGGTGAACCTAATCTCGTCGTTCGTCAAAGGAGTGGTAGTGTTGAACAAACCCAAGGCAGAAGCAAACAACTCGAGATCGGTGTCGTGGGTGAAACTCAACCAGATCTTGTTGTCAACGCTCTCGTCGTTGACCAAAGCCAAAGTTGCGTTCAATTGGACAGAACCAGCAGCCAAGACACCCTTTCCGCCAGGGCCAGAGTTGTAGTAGAAAGACAAGTCTTGGAAAGCACTGTAAGTAACAAACTCGTCTTGAGTGAAGATTCCACAGAATGGAGAGGAACCAGCATAACTCAATTCGTAGGCACACAAGCTGAACAAGCTTGGAACATCAGATACAGTGATATTCAAACCTGGGTTGGCAGTAGTAAATCTCTTGATGATGTTTTTAGCGTAAGTTTGATCAAACTTGTTGACGTACGACGAGTAGTAAGTCGAGTTCCAAGCTGGGCATCCCCATCTAGGAACCAAGGTGTTCAAACCGTAGGTTGCATTCTCAGAAAGAACAACCTTGTTGTACGAGCTCAGGTTGGCGTAGGCTTCTCCCAAGAAGCCTTCTGCAAAGAACAAAGCAGTTTGTTCAACTCTGGAAGAACCAGCAATAAAGAGAGGCAACGAACTGTTCTCATCGTACAAGGAGTCGTACTTTGATCTGAAAGCAGCACCTGCCTTCATAGCTGTCTCGAACCCAGTGTATGGGCCTGGAGAGTTGGCAGGAGTCAACTCATACTCGTAAAGACTCTCGTCTTTAACAAAATAAGTGTAGTCACTCAAAAACTCCAAGTCGCCAGAGAAAGTGCCGTTGTACGATTGCAATCTGTCAACAAATGCTTTGAGAGCCAATCCAGCGGGCAAACCTGGGAAACGCTCACCGTGTCTCATTGCCAATTGAACATTGGAAAGAGTACATTGTTCTGGGATGGCAGTGGAGATACCATAGCCCTTACCTTGGATGTATGGACCAGCACCAACAAGGAACTTGTCAATGTTGTATTGTTGGTCATTGGCCAAGAGTGGAGTGGCAACGTCTCTGTCTGCACTAGAGAAGAGCAAACCTGAGGAAAGGAATTTTGAGATTGCAACCATTGTTGATGATCAACTAAACTTAAGATGCCTACCACTCTTTATACTCGCTGAGCGGAAGTCATCGGGTACATTGCAACGTGGTTATCAATGTTGCATTTAGCCAATTTCATTCTAGCAATTCCAACCCCACGTTTAAAGATTTTCATCTTAAATTTCGTTATTTTTTGGTTCGTCTATGCCAAAAAAACACTCGTATTAAACATCGTATCAGAATCATCATTCTCATCATTCTTGTAACCATTGGACTGGATATGAATGCACTTTCTGCAAACTAATGCTCTTAATTCATATGTCAACCTCTGCAATGCATTTTTGACGTTTGGATGTCAAATGTTTTGTGGTCGTTCTGTGTAATTTTGACGGAGGAGCACTCTAGATCCGCATTGTTGAGATGGGGCTTCGTACAAACATTCCATAAGTTTGATTGGACCGCTACTAAGCTTAGAAGTTTATCCTAATTTTCCAAAGGAATAGGAGCTGAACAGTGTTGCATTTAATTCCAACGTTGTTCGGGGATAAAGTTGTTGGCTTAAGCGAAAAGCAAACATGACTCAGAAACAACGAAATTAAGCATTTGAAAGCAGTCAACCACAATTAGAGGTTTCTAACACGTGTGCTCTGCCTTAGCTAGTAGTAGCAATTGATTAAGAGGCTTGAAGATGGCTGCTTGTCCATTGAGACCAAATTTTGGTATTGAAGTGGTTGGTGCATAGAATACAACCTTACTCGTTTGTTCCGATGATGTTGCATTGATCAGCTGAAAATTCCTTTATCTTATCGCATCTATTGTTCACAGATGTCTGTGCTTGCAACCTCTGATCGGAAATCCCGACGTTCTAAATCAGGAGAAGTATTCCCACAAACGTCGATCGCATCCAGGAGTCCGCCAGATCTCCGAATAGTTCCCTGAAACGCTAAAGTTGAAAATGAAAAAGTTAGCGTTTCCAAGCTTTCGTTGAAAGTGTAACTTCATGATCCTCAACATTCGAAAGCACTGTGATTGTTATCGCCAAGTTCAGTATTCAACAATTCAAAGGGTACCCGCGGGATGACCATGAGGTGTTTTGTACTAACAAACCAAGGGAAGAGTGAATCGAAATACGTAGGTAAACCTCTATCCACTACTGATCATCAAGTAGACCATGGATATACGTGCTATCAGTCAGAATTCATGCCAAAGGCTATGCAATGCCAGAAGAAAACGATCAAATGGAAGCAATATCGAATGATCGAGAAACTGGCGTATAATTACTGGTACCTTTCATCTGAACTAGTGCAAGAAGGATCGCCGAACAGCTGCAGAGCGTGCTACTTAGGTTGGTAACCAATTTAGCCGATGAATGTGCAAGTCCCCTGCGAGCGAGTGGGGCCAGGAAGATTTTGGTACGTACAGCGGCATTTTCCTGAAAGTCTTCTATCAATTCAAGGGGAGAATTAGTTTGGTTATAAGGGTGAGTTTCGAGAAATCTGAAGAAAGTAAGACAATGTCTTACGGCATTATCCGTTGACTCTATTAAGTTAAATTAGGCGTTTATTGTTGAAAGAGGGTCAGCGAAAGACCTCAGGATTAGATATTTTGTGAAAATTTGTGCCGTACGAACCCAGATGGTGCAAATGAGCATGTCTAATTGCCTGACAATAGAAAAAACCTTGTGAACCCTGACATAAACTTCTCCGGAGGCACTGGCATAAAGTTTAAGACTCCTAATGCCAGGTCCCTAGAGTGATATTTAGAAGAGGTTTTCCCGAACAAAAAGCACGGCAACTAACGGAGACGTCACAGGCCGTAAACGAATAGCATCACATAAATGATGTCCGTTTTAGACTGTGGCTCAACTATAAAGGACTAGTCCTCATTCAATCAGCAGATTCATTTGGAGATGGTTAACACTACTCACGTGGGAAAGCGACAGCTTTTGTTGGCCGCTTTTGACAGCTTTTGTGAAAACTGTCAAACCTGTCTGCCAAGCAAAAGATCTTAAACGTTGAAGCTGTTAGTTGCAGCTAATGCTTGAAACGTCTGCCAGCGAGCAGCCTCGATAAGTGGAAGACATAGTCGCAGCATCTTCCCCATTATAGATAAGTCCGCTTCACCCCAGAGAACCATGGAGTTAGAACCGTTGTTCTGCCACAAACATTAATGACGGAAAAGAAATACCCACCACCGTTCATCCTCATGGCACTAAATTACGCTGCAAATTTTTGATTATTACGATGTGTGGCACTGAAACGAGGTAGTAAGCTATAAAGCAAACCTAATTGGAATGAATTTTGCTCAGTAAGAAATGTCCAAGTCTGAGGAAGTCCAGGTGGGTGCAGAGAGCTCAGTGCATAGTGGTTTTTCTGCAGAGGAAGACAAGCAAGAATATCTTCCTGAAATTAAGGAAAAGGCTGTCGCAGACTCAGAAAATGCTTCAGTGGGAGAAGAGTCCTTTTTGGACGAGGACATCTTGGAGATCCCCCAGGTTGTTCGTGATGTTGTTGACTTTGAAGACGATCCAACCATTCCATTGTTGACCTTCAGGTATTTTGTTCTTTCAGTTATTTTCGTTGCACCGGGTGCTTTCATCAGTGTGATGAACTCATACCGTACAACAAGTGCAGCTTACTCCATCTTTTTCGTCCAACTTGCCTCCCATTGGGTTGGAAAGTGGATGGCTCACGTCTTACCATCAAAAAACGTTGGCTTTGGTAGATTCAAGTTCAACCTTAACCCTGGTCCTTGGTCAATCAAAGAAACCGCTATGGTGACCATCACCGCGTCGAGTGGTGCCACTGGTTCTCAAGCCACTTCGACATTGTCATTAGCTGAAGTATTTTACGGTGAAAAGGTGAATCCTGCTGCTGCTATCTTCTTCATGTGGGCTATTGTCTTCGTTGGATATTCTTACGCAGCTATCGCTCGTAACTTCTTGCTTTATGACCCACAGTTTGTCTGGCCTGCTGCCTTGCAGCAGACCACGGTCTTCCAAACACAAGCCAAATCTGACAAAGACTCCCTGTTGGGCAGGAAGCAAATGAAAATCTTCTTTTTAGCATTGGGTGGTATGTGCATCTGGGAGTTCTTCCCAGAATACATCTTCCCTATGACCTCATCTTTGGCATTCTTATGTTGGGTTGCTCCACGTAATGCAACCGCAAACTTCATTGGGTCTGGTCTTGGAGGAATGGGATTCTTGAACCTTAGTTTGGACTGGTCTAACATTACGTCGGCTATCATGGTCTCTCCCTATTGGGTCCAAATTATCCAGTTCATTGCATTCGTCGTTTGTGCTTGGGTGTTAATTCCAGCTGCAAAATGGGGTAACCTTGGAAGTTTCAAGCCAGGTCTTATGTCCAACAGACTTTACACTTCAGCAGGAAAGGCATACCCAACAAACGAGCTACTCACAGCAGATCTCAGACTTAATGAAACTGCATATGAGCTTTTAGGTCCTGTTCATATGGGTACCCAAAGATTGTGGAACATCTTCTTCGACTATGCCTCGTATATCTCTGGTTTCGTGTGGGTTGTGGTCTTTGGGGGCTCCTCTTTGAAGAAATCATACGTGAACTTCATCAACAACTTCAAGGCTAGAAGAGCGAGAGTTGATAAGGATGAGAAGATTTCCATCAACCAACAGTATACTGACAGATTGAACAAGATACAATCTGCCTACAACGAGGTTCCAGTTTACTGGTACATCATTTTATTCGCGTGCAGCTTTATTGTGTTACTCACCATTTTTGCTTCTGGTCACTTGTTTATGCCTTGGTGGTGTTTGTTTGTTGGTCTTGCTTTCGGAGCTGTTATTGTAACGCCATTAGGTTGGCTTTACGCGTTATCGAATTTTCAATTGGCTATTGGAACTTTCAACGAATTATTGTACGGATACATGATTCAGCACGTATCTAAAAGACACCCAGCCGGTGCATTGACATATGGCGCCATTGCTGGTGATGCGTGGTACAGAGCGCAATACATCTTGCAGGATCAAAAGATTGGCCACTACATGCATTTAGCCCCCAAGGCTGTCTTCTTTTCACAGATTTTTGGTGAGATCATCGGAGTTCCCATTAACTACGCAGCTATGAGATGGGCTCTTGATACTAAGGGGGACTACATTAGTGGTGCTAAAGTCGACCCCTTGAACCAATGGACAGGTCAGTCCTTGGTTTCATACCAGTCCAATGCTGTCCAATACGTTATCCTTGGACCAAACAGACTTTTCCGTAACTATCCGCAGTTGCCTTACGGCTTCTTGTTAGGATTGGGGTGCCCAATTCTATTGTACGTGTTACACCGCTTGTTCCCTCGTTCTCCCTTGAAGTTCAGATTGTGGAATACAACAGTTTTCTTTTCCACCATGAGTAACTTTGTTGGTAACATCTCGACTGGTTACGTGTCGAGCTTCATTGGTGGTACTGTCACCATGTTCTGGGCATTTAGATATAAACATGGCCTATGGAAGAGATATAACTACTTGATTGGAGCAGCATTTGATACTGGATATAACTTGGCTGTTTTATTAATTTTCATTTTCTTCTCAGCCGCGAAACAGACGAATATGCCTAATTGGTGGGGTAACAACGCTGATAGTGTGGAAAGATGCTTTGCTTTGTAGTATATAAAAATGGGTTAAT
>JAJMBT010000073.1:0-12241 GCA_030565385.1 Kodamaea neixiangensis
CGTTTGCTACTGCCACCTGTTGGTTCTTCAACTTCCTTTTGGCTTTCACATGGCCGCGTTTGAAAAATGCGTTTACTGCAACTGGTGCGTTTGGTTACTACGCAGCATGGAATATTGTTGGTTTTTTCTTGGTCTTGTGGTTCTTACCAGAGACTAAGGGCTTGACATTGGAAGAATTGGACGAAGTTTTCAGTGTTTCTGCTATGAAGCACGCAGGGTACCGCACCAAAGGAATTTTGGATGATATCCAAAGAGTTGTCTTGAGAAGAAAGATCCCAGAACAGCCACCTTTGTACAACCACCAAAGAATGGCTGTTACCAACCCAGAATGGAACGATAAAGCAGAAACGTCCCATGTTGAGTAGCTTAATACTGAAACAGTCAAAAAAGCACTTTGGAGAAACTCCACTATTTTAATGAATATTATGATACTCTGTTAATTTCAAATGTAGATGCGTTATCTCAGTATTCTAGCGAGCGACCCGAGTCATGAATAACAAACTTCTTCAACAATCCTACCCTCCAATAACCGTTCCTTACTTGATGTCATTAATTTTGCAGCCACAAAATCTTATGACTCAAAGACTAAAGGCAATTAGGAAACACCAAGTTAACTCAGCAGCTAGCGATCAAAATGGATCAGAAAGATGATGACAGACTACTCAAGGTTACTAATTAGATGACTCAGAACCCATTTCCCCATCCCTTTCGATGAGTCTGGCGGCATTGCACTTTCCTGTGCATCCGTTTCTAGACTAGTGTCGAAAATTGCAACCAGGCAAAGGAAATACCATTACCAACAAATCACTTACGTAGTGGTACATTCACGGCTAGTCGTCAATATCACTCTGTAGTGAATTCACGGTTTTATACTTGCGACACATTGAAGACTTTGATTGATCACCGTTAGTCATCACGTATTACCTCTAGTGAAAAGTCTATAAAATCCTGCATTTCACCTCCCAACCAATTAATACCCTCCAGTCACCACCTCCTAGACTCACTCCTATACCCACCTGCTTTAACTACTCCACAACTAAGCCTTACCATGTCGACATTATTCCCCACCCACTTTTTACCGATCATGAGCCGCATGAACCAAAACTTCCTAAAACAGCCAAAGCCCATTGAACATTTCACCTCAAATACTTCATATATAAGTAGACCCAGCTATTCTTCAAGACTAAGCCCTAACCACAGTACCATCCAAGCCAAATGTCTTCCCACAAGTTCTCTCATTTACAAGGTGCTGCGCCCGACCCCATTGTTCAGTCGATGATGCTTTACGCTAAGGATACGTTCGCTAACAAGGTGGATGTCTCCATTGGAGTTTACTCAGACGAGAACGGACGTTCCTACACGTTCCCATGTGTCACCAAGGCTAAGGAAATCTTGACGAAGCAGAATGCTGGTCACAACTACACCACTATGATGGGTTTGCCCGAGTTCACCAAGGGTGCTAGGGCCGTACTTTTCACCAAGGAAAAAGCTGATGAAGGTAAGATTGTATCGATGCAGACCATCTCCGGTACCGGTTCTTTGCACATGGGTGCTGATTTCTTGCTGGAATCTGGATACAAGGACTTTTACGTAGGATCCCCATATTGGGACAACTACAAACCAATTATCGAGCACGTCAGTGGAGTTATCCACCCATTCAGACACTACAGTCCAGAGACTGGTGAAGTCGACTTTGACGCACTCTTGAAAGCTTTGAAGGTTGCTCCTGCAAAGTCGGTCTTCCTCTTGCAAGTCGGATGCCACAACCCTACTGGCGCAGACTACTCGAAGGACCAATGGAAGATTATCGGTGACTTGTTGAAAGAACGTGACTTGATTCCAATGCTTGACTGTGCCTACTTGGGCTTTGCATCGGGCCTGACTGACACCGACGCTTGGCCTATCAGATACATCTATGACTTGGGAATCGACTTGTTGGTGTGTCAATCGTTTGCGAAGAACTTGGGCTTGTACGGTGAACGTACTGGTGCTTTGCACGTTGTTGTTCAAGACAAGGATGCCCACAGTAAGGTAACCTCAACCTTGACTGGTATCATTAGAAGAGAAGCTTCTTTTGCCCCAGCGTTCGGTGCCAGAGTCGCCAGCATCATTTTCAACAGCGAAGAATTGTCAAAGCAATGGGCTGAAGACATCCTCACTGTTTGCAACAGATTGAAGGACGTCAGACAAAAGGTGCACGACAAGTTGGTTGCTTTGGGAACCCCAGGTAACTGGGAAACTGTCATCTTGCAAAATGGTTTGTTCTGGTACTCGGGATTGACTCCAGAGCAAAATAAGAAGTTGCTTGAAGACTACCACGTTTACTCAACTGGGCCTGGAAGAGTGAATGTTGCTGGCTTAAATGACAGTAACATTGACTACTTTGTTAAGGCTGTTGATGCCGTTGTGAGAGCTACCAATTAGAGACCCAAGGAGTAAAATTCAACAAAGTAAAAGTTGATTAACTTGATAATTAAATAAATAGTATATTTATTTGTGTATATATGCCTTTCAAGAGAATTCTGTTGTTTGAATTAAGCTGAATTAAGCTAAAGAAAACAGTTTAATAGCTTTCATGTCTTAAGCACTTTCTTCAAAATGAACATCTGCTTCATAAGACAAATTATACTATGTATTTCGAAACAATTATTGACAAGCATACGGGTAGCCTAACATATGACCATCCCATCTTCCTTATTCTACACTTTCTCCTAAGCATTCAATTACAATAACACTCTATGGATCATCTCAAAAAATCCCTTAAGTATGATCCCAACTTGGTTGCTCCATCTTCCAATGCGTCCTTCAAAACATCTAAGTCTTGATTGGCATTTCCTGAGAACTTGGACGCAAATTCTCTTGCTTGTGCTTCCAATCCTCCCAAAGATTGGTTGTTTCCAAATCCTCCAGCTTGGTTTTGTTGTTCATCTTCTCCAAAGTACGATGCTGATGATATAGAGGTTGCTCCGTTGAATGCTTGCAACTTTGTTCTTGCTTCCTTGTTGGCTTCCTCGTCGTAAAGTGGTCCTCTACCGAACATTTCGTCCGATGAGATACCCTTTTGCGATCCAAACTTCTTGGAGACTTCTCCCGTGTACTTGACTTCGGCAAACTTCTTCTTGCTGTCGCTGGTCACAATGTTGTCACCCTGTGTCATTCCGAATCCCAACTTCTGGAACGTTTGTGCCACTTCCTTGACAGGTTCCTCGAGCTTTTCATTTGCTCTCGACGATGACGACAAGGAGAAGTTGCTTGTAGTCTTTTGTTCTGGCTTCAATGCACTGACCTTCTTTTCTACCACAACTGGTTCGGGCTTGTAGCCTAATTTCTTAGCCTCTTCTTCTTCCAACTTGGCCTGTTTCTGAATTTGGTCAAAATCGATATCTTCATTAACCTTCTTCTGCAATCTCAGGACTCTTGGGCCAGAACCCTTGCTGGATAAGATCGACTTCTTTGGTGCGGTTCCGTTCGATTTCAATCTCGAGGTGCTTGTTGCTGCAGTTGCACGTACTCCGGTAACTGCTTTCTTTTTCACCGACAAGTCATCTGACGATCCGTTAGGTGTCAAGTTCAATGGTGATGGCGATCCCACAGTTGGCTTCTTGCCCCAACTGGCGAAAAAGTCGTCGTTGGAGTCAGAAGGACCTGGGCTGGACGAAGACGACGACTCGTCGTTCAAATCGTCCAAGGTCACAATATCAGGGTTCTTCTCGGCATCTCTCTGTGACTTGTCTGCCAACTTCTCCTTGTACTTCTTAGCTACAGGCGCAGTGTACTTGGCGGTGGCATCAATGTTGGCCTTGTTGTTGCTAACATATTGCGAACCACCATTCTTTTGGTAGAACTCCTTAGCAGCCTGGTTACCACCAAACTTGAAGTTACGCAACTGAACCCGCTGCCACGAATCCAAGTTGGAGGACTTTACAAACGAAATGTGAACTCCCAAATTACGGTGGACAGATGAACAGTCTAAACACAACAAGATCCCAAACGGAATAGAAGTCCATGTTGGGTTTTTGTTGGAACAGTCAAAACAGACCTGGTTGATAGGATCCTTCTTGAGTCGGTTGAACACGTTCTCCACCTCGTCCTTGCTGGCAAATTCTGACATGGTGCTGTAGTTGTTTTGGGTGATGAATTTTTTGATTTTGATTTCGCTGTCTTTATGAGCATTAGTAATAGCTTATGTAAGATTTCCAGACCACCTGATCTGAGGGAGGTAGAATAGGGCGGAGTTAAAAAGGTGATTAGACGTGAAGTGGGTGGATATGAAGTGTCAGTGATTGATAACTGGTGTACCATTTATGTATGGACTGTTTCGGCAAGCTTATATTGTAGAATAGAAGTCTTTTAATGTCTTTAGTTAACTCGTTAGTATTGCGGTAAAGGGTTTTCTGAAATGAATATTTGGGATGTGGTAGTTATGGCGAAGGTGAGTGGTAGGTATTGTGAAGGTGAATGGTAGGCAAGGTGAAGGTGAATGGTAGCTATGGATAGTTGCCATTAAAATGTGCTTATCTAGTATAAAATGATGTGTTGTTGTTGTGGTGGTGATGGTTAAAGCGTTACAAGTACGCGTCTGTGTTGAATTATAATTCTTCTGGTTTAGTTAGAAATATTTAGTTTCACGTAGTGAATGCAGTTGATCTGATCTAGTGGGGATGGTAATAGAATGCACTTCATAAATGATTTTATAGTTGGCAACATTATATGTTGGGTACCGTCACTTTCATCGCGTGACATTAAACTTCCTGTAGCCCACAATACACTCAAAACCCTACACAACGCTACAGTTCATCTGATGTATGTCGACATTAGTATGACTTCAATGAAATAACAGTAAGAACCAATACTAGATCTTAGGTTTAATGAAGGTTGTTTTCCCCGGAGTGTGATTGGAGCCCCCAACAATTATTCACCGCATACTATTTATTTGTGACAGTAGTTGGCCTTAAGGCAGTTCTGTATTTATTCTTGACTAGATAAGATGAAAGTAACATACGTGAGCAATTCTGAAATTTATGCTCTGCTACGAACATCGCGCTGTCTGGTATAACTTGTGCTTTATTTTTCCAGACGTATACTCTTTTCAACTGCATTGAATGGATGAGTTCTTAACTAACATAATAATTTTAACATCACTAAACTCTAGCGAGTCTTGTTCTGTTCATGTTGAATTGAATCACATAAGAAAGCAGGAGTGTTGGTCTATGGAGAAATGAAAGCGAATACAGTAGATTGGAATTCTAATCCGCTAATTGAACAGCTCATAGTCTTCAGAGAAAGTAGTGCTTGATAAAACTTGCCTGATGAAATGAAAGCTATATTCTCTTCCAGTCTAAGTACAGGTATTGAATAGGAGAAATTCCACAGCAGGAGACACAGGTGGAGTGTAAGAAGGATGAAGTTAACCTGCTTTTGCATATGAAAGCACTAAATCCTTTAACAAATAATTGATATAAAATCAGCTTATACTATGGTCTACATTATGTCGAACGTAGCATTTTGCTGATGCTCACAGGAGGTCTCAATTGACATTCTAAAAGATACATTGTATGTGTCCTGGGTTTGTGATATTACCCCTGCTTTTTGACACCTGAAGCCATTTTCATAGTTTCAGCTGTCAGTTTATTGAAGAAACTTTCTACACTAGATGCAAAAATACAAGACCCATTACCTTAGAGAGAGTTCAAAAGAGTGAAAAGTTAGAATTCAGTACGTTTGTGGGTGTTTGGAGTGTATGAGTTTGACTTGAGTTCGAACCCAGTCAACCTTACCTAATAAAAACGTATTCAGAAACTACGATATATGGGTGCAAAAGTAAGTTTCACCACTCCAGAAAATAACTACCTACAACCTTTTCATACAGTCCTCAATTTTTTCAAGCCTCGCTATATACAATTAATAAATAGGCCTCGATCCTCCACGTGCAAACTCAAGCACCTTCCATCCATCGGTGACAGTGTTGTCAAACTCCTCAGGAACTCTTGTCAAAACAAGGGCATATGTACTCAATTGGATATGGTCTTCTGTTCCTGCAGCAATGTCACCCGTCTTGGCCTTTCTATACAAGTTGATCTCCTGTGCTCTGCAACTCACCACTATGGCAGGAATGTCGTTTGGTTGGAGCAGCTTACATGTGACAATGTCAACGCCTCTAATATCCAAGATTCTTCCGTCCGAGAACAAACCCTGTTGCACAAACTGCTTGTTGTTTGCTTGCCACACGTTGAATGGTGCTTCACTTAACCACTCCTTCAACACCTTGTCGTCATTCTTAATGTATGCGTCCAACAACTCTGGAATGATGTAGTTGGTCAAAGTTTTCTGGAAGTCGGTGAGTCTGAAGGATGGGTCCATCAACTTCAATTGTTTTACCACCTTGGCTTGTTCGGTTTCTGCAAACACACCCGTCACCTTCTCGATGATTGTTCTGATCAATGAAATCAATCCGTTTTCACTCTCATCCCACTTTTCCTTCAAGTACACGAATCCTCTTCCTGCTGGTGTTTTAAGCTTGAAGTCCTCCCATTTTTCTCCTACGGTTGGTCCCGAGGCCTTGTGTTCAGTGGCCACAAGAGCCCCTCCGGCTTCTTCGTTTTCTCTGACAGGAGCCTGGTAACCTCTCTTAAGCTTGTCTTCTAATTCCTTTTGTCTCAAGCGGTCTCTCTGTTCTTTGGTCAAAAATCCACCATAACTGGTCGAGGATCCGTCGTCGATAACATCCGAGACATCCTTGTATACCTGTGTCTGTCTTACTGGTTCGAAAGCCTTGTCTGCTGTCTCTGCCGTCACACGCACTCCGGTACGGACTCCCTGTCCGACAGGAGAGTCCCATGCTTTGACTGCCACATCTCCGACTACACCTGCAGTCTGTTTCACGATCTTTCCTGCAGCAGAAGTACCCTTCTGAGCACGGTCGTAGGCTTCCTTGGCCTTCTTGAAAGCGTCTGAGTCAGCAACACGCCCGGACTCATCTTGCAAAGCCTTGATATTGTCCTTCAACTCATTCGACTTCTTGACCTCCGACTTGAACGTGTCGAAGAATACCTTCAAAGGACTCTGCTGTTGTGGAGGTTGGTCATTCAAGCGAGTTTGAGTGAAATGAAAAGATCTAGCTGCTTGCACATTAGCGGCTGCCAAATAAAACTGACCTTTCGAACGAGATACACTCCTCACTACCCTGGAACTCAACATATGCTTGTTTCTATTAATGTGACCTACGCTTGTGTGCCCAAACTTTTCTATGTACAAGTAGGATGGTTGCCACTACTGATTGAAAATTTTGTTGAATAATAGTATCGAATTTGGCTGCGCACGACCGAGATGGAATTGGTTGGGACCATCAGAGTCCGGGGTTAAAGAATTTGGAAAACGTGAGGTGGAGAGAATGGTAAGTTTTAAAGTTCGTTAGGAGTGGGTCTGAATAGTTATTGAGGTTGGATATTGAAGAGGATACGAGAGTGTGGGAATGATAATGTGAACGTTAATTTCTACGGTGGAAAATTATTGGAAGCCCAGAGAAAAATTGATTTTAGCGGCGTTGGGGGGGGGGGGGGCGATTAGGGGAGAGGTTACAGGCATGGTCAAAGTACTGGGGTAGTTTAAGGTAATGAGTAGGTTTATTGTAAATCCTAGGGAACCAAAGTATTTCAAATAGATGTCTATTAGTTTAAATCGAGATTAGTTCATGCTAGGATCTGTTTGGGTGCAGTTGTACTGCATCTCTTCAGTAATTCGAATCACTCTCACTAAGATTGTTGTTTGGGAGAAATTTCTCGCTAAAACTCTTCTCTAACGAATTTCATGGGAATTCTTGATATAGTCTCAACAAATAATCTCCTAATGTATAGTTTCCTCTCCGATCTAAGTACTATTGAGCGATTCGTAGAAGTATACTTCTTGGTCAATTAGAAGAACAGTGTTATGTTATGGTTAAGTAAGCTGACTTGAAGAAAACAAATGCATGAGCACTGATTTTTAACGTTTTGCAGCCATCGAACTGTATGGATAATACTTCACCTCTAGAAATCCAAAAAGTAGCTCAACGGTCTCTCAATACCAAATAATGCTGATATACATATATTTGCTTGAGTTATGCTACGATTGTTAAATGAAAGATTCATTCAAGTATCAGGATATAAGTGCTGAATGTCACAACAGTGAGGTTCAAACTAATAAAAAACACCAATGCTCAAACAGATTATTCCACACAACGCCTCCATTTATCATGCTTGCAAACCATATGTTGAAATATGCCTTCTCACCACTCCCAACTTCATGTGTAAAATTGTCGGTTAGCTATAATCATCCCTAATTCTCTTATCATATACCCTTGTATTTTCCCCTTTACCAAGTCGTTACAACGTTGCATAATCCTCCTTTATCCTTCAGTAGTCATTGCAACACACCCACCAAAACCTCTGTATTTCAAAGGCTCATTTTCAGCAAAAACACCCGGTGAAGGGGTATTGCAACTTCCCTATTCCAACTTAACCAAGCAAATTCACATGCTCATAATCCTACAAGTCTTTCAATTGTGTTCAACTAGATATCCTTTATCGTCCTCCTTCCACTAAGTGAACATTGTACATTTTAACTTCCTCCAATTCTCATAGAGCAGTGGGGTCGTCCAATTTTATACTTACTTTTCTTCCCCTCCACTATGTGAAGTTTTCGTGGAGTTGTCTATAAACCTTTATTCGCCTTATCCCAAATTTGTAATCCCTTAATCAACCCGTACACAGCACCCATACCCACAACGCTCCATTGCACATTATTCAAAAATCGGTTTTGAGACCGCTCGATTTCCACGGCTTTTGAATATGGGATGTCGCTTCTGAACGAAATCATCGAGTACATGGGAATCCACTGGAAAAATGCGCCGTTAACGTATTTTCCCAAGACGTAATCCACCTTTTTCCTCAACAAGTAGAATCTGTCCACTACTTTCAGCGACATTTCGTGGTAGTTTGCCAATGCCAAGGTGCTGATGGTGTCCAAGTCGGCTTTTCTCACCTCCGAGTACGTTTTGAAGGCCAGCAGGATGTCGTAGTTTGCTTCCTCGATGAGTTCCATTAGAACCCGAATGTCCTCGAATCCGCAGTTCATTCCTTGGCCGTAAAATGGCACCATTGAGTGTGCCGCATCACCGATTATCAATGCTCTGCCGTTGGGGTTGTGGTATGGGTACGCTCTCACTTGCAAAAGCAGGCCCCTGTGACCCAGTGTGTATGCTTGGCGTAATTGTGTTTCTCCAACCAACTTGAATGCGTCTGCAAAGGTTGATTTGAAGAAGTCGACAAACTCATCTACTCCAGAAAAGCCTTCAATTAACTCCCAGCTACTGAAGAAGGTTGATGTGAAGGATCCGTCCTTGTTTGGAAGTGCGATAAGCATGTAGTTGTCGCGTGGCCAGATATGCAAGTGGTTGGGTGATATCTCAAACGCTTCTATGCTTTCTGGTGTCGCTCCTGGAGCTGCAGGTATCACCAACTCCAAGTATTGCATGTCGATAAACTCCTGACTGATGTTCATGCGCATTGATTTCTGCAACTGGTATCTGAACTGCGAGTGCGATCCGTCACATCCCACAACGTAATCAAATTCAAACGTCTTGTTTTCTTGCATCTGCGTATCGTAAAACGTCATCTTGGGACATTCCAGTGACAAGTTCTCGATGCTAACCAACTTGTGGTTGAAGAGCACCTTGGTTTCACTCAAGGAATGTCTGATTTCATCAAGCAAGAATTGGTTCATGTATCCCCTATCAATCGAGTTGATTGCTTCGCCGAATAACCCGTACAATTGCGATTCCAAAGCACCGTTAGTCTTATGTATCATCCTGCCACTCATAGGAATCACATGCTCCAAGAGCCTATCTGCCATGTCCTTGTTGACATACTTGAGTGCAGCAATGCCACGATCGCTCACGGCCAAGTTAATCGACTTGGCTGACTTGTTGACAGGCTGACTCTTGGGATCAGGCCGCAACTCAAACAATGTAACGGAAAACCCTTTGGCAGCAAACGCAAGCGCAGCCAAACAACCAACCAATCCAGCACCTACAATCCCAACACCTTGGTGTCTGTTGTTGCTCTCTTCAAACATACCGTAAGACCTTTAATGTTGGGAAAATTTTCGGTTTTTTATACTCCAAATTGTCCCACTTTATATATGCGATTTTTAGTAGTAGCACAAATCATTGGGGGTCGTCTCAGGTTTGTTTTGGAGTTTGCAACCGGGTGGTGGGGGTGAACGCCGGGAGACGACCCACAGTACCCTTAGTCTTCAGGCAGCTGTTTCTTTAGAGGTGGTGTGAGGGCTGTTAGGTTGTGGGAATGCACAAGTCGAAAGAACAAGCGAGAGATTAGCGAACTCATGGACCAAACGAAGTTTATTTGACGTTGGGATCGACATTTGGGTTGCAGGATGCGCTTTTATTTATGTTAGTCGTTACGGAATTTATGGTAGTCCAGTCATATTTCTAATCTGGTGGCCCTGGTAGATCGGCTGCGTTGATACTTGAATACTAACGAGGTTGTAACTATAAGAGAATAATATTGAACAACCCTACAACTGGGACGGAATACTACTTTAGCTAGTCTAGAAGTGTTTTAACGTTTTTAAAGAGTGCATTATATGTGAGTTTGTCGTTTAAAGGTACATCTTGCATGGTAATTGTGTACATGTATATCATGTCTAGACTGACGAGTTCCAAGAATTGGATCGAGTATATATGGGCACAGTCTGTGGTGACGACCTTATGCACGAATTACGATATTGGAATGTCTATACAAGGCAGCGTAGAGATGGTCTAATGGGGTAAATCGTAATTAAATAACAATTGGTTTGATTGTTTATCTTAATTATAATAGAGCGGAAAGCGACTTTGCAGCGGCCGGACCGGTAGCGCTAACAAGGTGCACCAACTAGAACACTTGTGGGGAATAATCCGGGGAGGTGTAGCCAGGTTGTGGGGTACAGTTGCTTTGGTGATTATCGTTGATGATGGGAGATTGAATGCGGAGTGTGTTGAGGCAATTGTGGTTGGTAAGATGTATGATTGAGGCGGATTGAAAGTTTGTTGACTTAGAGTTTTGGATACCAGGTTACGAAGGATTTGAGTTAGCCGAAATGTCTTATCAGTGGAGAGGATATAAAGAGAGAGTAATAATCTCAATGGGAGTTATAGGACGATGTGATATCCGATCGTTGTTTTGCTCCAATATTCATGTTTGATTGCTTCCATCAAGAGGTTATTTATGCGTAGTTACGATCAAAGACTAAAAACTAAAGACGAGTAAAATGCCAAACTGTAAGGGAAATACCTTTTTATAATCAAACTAAGACCTTCAGTACTCTGATCTCCACCTACCATCAATCTGCTCAAATCATTTAATACTACTCGAGAGTTATACAACTTGTACATTGTTAACAAAAATGCCTCAGTCAAGTGAGGGAGAATTTGGAAAATAGTGACTTCTTGAGGCCATCAAGTTAGTATATGTCTTGTGATTATTGTCAGTATAAGTGTGCCTACTACTGAAAACGACTTCATCGCTATCGTTTACGCCCCGTTTTTCGAGGTTGCAAAATTTCGTTTGGGTGCAAATTTTGTTGTGTCATCCAATTTTAGTGGCATAGGGTGGGAGCATGGAGTTTACAAATGCAAATGTATTGGAATAACCACGTTTACAAATACTTAAGCTTTAATTTGCAAAGACTCTGGCCATGATGATTACGGGTTTACAAAGACTAAAGTTGAGCAATTTACAACAAGTGCCCAAATTATACCAGTTTACAAATGCATTTGTACACTCGAATTCTTTGTCTCAAATAATTCATAGCCATGATATTTACTACCCTAACAATTCCCCCATCTCAGAATCGACCACAATGCCAAAGACCAACCACCCACCTACCAACAACGTCGCCAGTTTGTTGGCTATGTTTGAAGCCAACGACGCAACGACTAGCGCAGCCACCCCGAAGCTTCCTCCACCAAAGGCCAAGAAGAAGGGTGCTCCTCGCAAAGTTTCTCCAGGGAAACAGTCTCTCAGTCGGACAGTTTGTTCTGCTGGTTCTACTTACAGTGTCAGCTCCACTTACTTGCAGCAAAAGCATAAGAAGATTCGACCTCCCCGGGTGAAAATTCGTAGCCCTCTTACTGAGTACTACAATGCTTTCGTTGAAAGATTTGGATATGAACCTGGTTGTACCAAAGAAAACTTCAAGCCCA
>JAJMBT010000074.1:0-11195 GCA_030565385.1 Kodamaea neixiangensis
GAAAGAAAATGCAAGAGGGCAATCCTCTTGCACTTTCTTCTCAAGAAATTCAGTCCGGGGTTTTTGTTCTCACATAACGATTGTATTAGCATTAATTATTTCATTTGGGGGGTTTTAGTGGGTAGTACTTCTTTTGAGGTTTAGTCCCACACTTTTAGTCCGTAAATGGATTTCCTCCTTCTAATCGTTCCAACCATTTATTTTCATATATAACTTAATACAAAATGAATTAGTAAAAAAAAAAAAAATTGTGTTCAAACGAAGAAAGCATTCCTGGATAAATGAGAACTGTTTATCACATTGACATAACTATAGAGATTGTTTATGAGGGTATAAAGTATATTTTGTACTTTTATTCTCAGTGTGATTTTACATGAAATTTACCAAATTGGTCATAATTCTGCAGCAATTTTTAATTTCACTTTCATTAGAGGATCTCCAGTTCACCATTTAAATGGCTAAGTTCACACAGAAGTAAGTGTATGATGATTCAAATCTTGTTAATATTCTCATTTAATCTCTGGTTGATCACTTGGCTGATCATTCAAGATTCTTATCAACTACCTCTACATTACCTCTACTCTCTCTACTGTTCATAAGAAACGAAACGAATAAACTCAACCGACAGTGAGCCATCACACATCACATCGGATCTCATCACCCTCATCTTATACTCACACGAGGTGTTCCCATCTGATTTAGAATCGTCTGGAAGTACTCAGTAAATTGCCCACGTGCACTGGAAAGTACCAAAAAGAAATCAAGCTACGGCTCATCTCATATATAAAGGATGGGGACGCCAGAATTCAAAAACGCGACAAGATGGCACTCCAGAAGGAAGTTGACTTGAACGAGCCGTTGGATGCGAACAAGGAGGCCACGTTGGCCAAGTCTAGGTTGAGTCCGGACTTGTCGCATGGTGCAATTACGTTACATGGAGACTACTACAGACAGCTGCAGATGCGCTTGAACAAACATGTTTTCTGGCATCCAGTGGCTACTTCATTGTACACGATCATTACCGTGTCGGTGTTGTCGTACAGGTTGTGGGACTACATCGTCATTGCAGATAGTCCGTTGGATTTCATCTCCAATTTGTGGAAAACTCCAGACTTTGCGTACCAGATCCTGACCTTGTTCCCCATTTTCGTTGCTGTTATTGGTTCGTTTGGTTTGATCAACTGGTTGGCCAGTGACGATATCAGATTAATCAGTGACAACTTGATCAAGAAGGACTACATCCAACTGATCTTTGGCTTTGAAATCGCCAAGTTCAGAAAATTGAACCCAGAGCTCAAGTTAACCCCAAAAGAATCGACCTTACTTGCAAATGGTGAGAACACTCAAATGATGATCTACCGTGATTCACCTATTGCAATTGCCACCTTGAACCCATTGTACGACAATTCTAATGAAAATAACTTTGTTGTCAAGATCACCGGTCTTCACGTCAGAAAGGTCTTCCGCAAGGTAGACTTTGAATCGCTCTTGCTCGACTGGGCTGTCTTGAGATCTAGACAATTATACCAGGAGTACGTGGGTAAAGACAAGAAAAACATCTCTGGCTGCAGAATCAGCCTTTTGGTGGACGCCTACTCGTTCGACAAGGACATCATCAAGATTTTAAAAGAATTGAAGTTTGGAATTGTGGACGAAACGCTCAACTTGAACCCCTTCGAGAATAAACCTCCAAACATATTCATGGTCCTCTTCCAGAAGATCTTTGGTGCAACAAGACAGGTTTACGGATTGAATATATTTGTACAAAATCCAGATAACGATGTATTGTTGAAGACTGCCAACGAGTCGGAGTTTTTAAGAAAGAGAAAGTAGCATAGATAATAAAACTAATTAATCGAGCAAGCCTGTAGTTTTCCCCTTCTTCTTTTGTTTTTGGATTCTAATTATGATGGCGACAAACCATAAGGAGATCACTGCTGCAAGTGCGATAAGACCGTACTTGATCGCTTTCCACGAACGGGCAATCCATCTGTTGATGAATGTGGCATCTGCGTCACCGTATTTCTCTAATCTCAATTGTCTCTCTCTTTGCTTGATTCTTTCCTCGGCCTTTTTCAAGCGGATCATCGACTTTCTCTTCTGAGCAGTGGTTTTCTTCTTGAAAGCACGGTGACGACCGCCTCCACGTTGTTGTTCCTCAACCTCGACTATTTTTTCTTCCTTTTCTTCCTTTTCGTCTTCGATGATCTCATTAAGCTCTTCGAGCGATTCGATAAAAGTGCCGTCTTGCTTGTGCAAAGCAAATACCTTGTTTTCCATCACATCAACAGCATGCGACAACGAACCCGTCTCTGCAGTCAACCCAAGGTACTTGGTTTGTGGCAAGATCACATTAGTCAAAGTCACACAGTTTTTCCAGTCTTCGTGGATTCCGTGATAGTTGAAGTCAATCGATAAGTAACCGTTTTTGGTGTACACCAATCTCATTTTGGTGACGCCCTTGCGAGGGTTAAGGATCTCCGAGTCCGGGTTACATCCAGCCAATCTAGTCTCAAACCCGTCTGTAGCTTTGTTGTACTTGGCTTTTCCATCGCCCATCATCAAGTTGACGTACGGGAAGTGCCCACGTTTACCATTCTTGTATGTGTCTATGAAAATGCCCAACCCATTGAAGAAGTTTTTGGCACCAAACACATCTCCCACGGGGGATTTCTGGTCAATGAGCCAGATCGCCAATCCGTCACCGTAGTAGTTCCTCTTATCTTTCGAGTGGATATGGAATGTGAGTTCCATCTCAAAAGAGTCTGCTTGGAGGGGCTCCTTTGCAAACATGTTACCGGCCTGGTGCTGGTTGTCGGAAACAATACGAATATGTTCGTCCTTCTTAACCAAGGTGTGCCCAGAGATCTCCCAATCCTTCACTTTGAACGATGTAGGCAGCTCCAAGTATGGCTTCTGCAAACCGACATTTGCCAACTCGGTCTTCTGTAAACGGACAACTTCAGTGTTCTTGTTCTGCAAAAGCGAATTGATTTCTTCTGGCGTGAACGAGTCCGAGGTACCCAAGGAGAAGTACCAGTATGTCCATACTAAAGCAGCCACTGCCAACACAACCTGAATGGTTCGCTTGACCTTCGACATGGGATAGGCTGATTTTAATTACTGGAAAAAAAACGTATCTGGTAGCCTTAATACACGCAACAGCATAGCTTGATAAGATCGATGAGCTGTCAAAAAGCACAAAGCTCTGGAGGTGTCACGTATTTCATGTTAATACTTCCATTATTCCTATTTACAATACATAATCCGTGATCGACTTTATAGCTACTTTCCAAACAAAACTGTTCTCATAGCAGTGAAGAAAGTCTCTCTCTTTTCACCTTTAATCTCAGATAACAAACGTGAGTAGTATTCGGGGTTGCCCTTTGGTTTCAACAACTTGTCGTCGAGTTTATATTGGTTCTTGTACTTGTCATTGACCAAGTCTCTCAACGATGCGTACTGCAACTTCAAGTCCTTTTCAGATATGTCTTGCGAGGTTTGTGGGTTCTGGAAACGTTCTAACATGACGTCCTTGAACGAAGCATAATGCTTGATTCTGTCCTTTGGAAGTGTCTTGAGCAAAGACACCGTCTTCTCTACTATCTCAGCCCTGGACATGGTTCTTCAAAGAAATGATTTTTTTTTTATCAAGACATTTAATCTTTTTGTCGCTTTTTTCTTCAATGACACCCAGACTCATATTTGCCAGACATGGCCAGACGGAGTGGTCCAAGACGGGACAGCATACTTCTGTGACAGACATTGACTTGACACCGTTTGGTGTGAAACAGGTGAAGGGCGTTGGTGAGTTGCTCATTGGTGATGACAAGTTCATCAAGCCTGCTCACTTGAAGCATATAATCTCTTCACCCAGAAAACGTGCGCAACAGACTGTTGGGTATTTGATTGAGAAGTTGAGTGACGAACAGAAGGCAGGAATTGAGATCTCCATCAATGACGATGTCCAGGAGTGGAATTACGGTGATTACGAGGGATTGTTGACCAAAGATATCCAGAAGTTGAGAAGAGAGCGTGGATTGGAATGCGAAACTGAAACATGGAGTATCTGGAGTGACGGATGTGAGAATGGTGAAGACTACAAACAAGTCTCTGAGAGATTGGACAGATTTATTGCCTTGATTAGACTGTTACATGCCAAAGCATTTGAAACCAATACCGAATGCGATATCTTGGTGGTTGCACATGGCCACATTTTAAGATGCTTGGTTGCTCGCTGGTTGGGCCGTAGTTTGGATATCAACCCTCAGTTTTTGATGGACACGGCTGCCGTAGGTGTGTTGAGTTACCAGCACAACAATATCAATGAGCCTGCACTTTCGTTGGCTGGAGCCTTCTCCAGTTGCCCATTGGACTGGTAGACGGAACCATCGGAACATAATCAGATAGAGAATAGACAATATGCCTCCTTAGATGAATTTCTGACCCTGCTATTCCGCCTCACTTTATTTTCAGATCAGTGCTTCTAGAAGTCTCTTGATTAGTAACTGATAAGTAATGTGACACATGCTAATTTTCACTTGATATAAAATCTAGCTTATAACTAAACAACATTACCAACACAGCCGAAACAACCCAGTAACTCCAAGCAACTTTATAAGATCCATCAAGCCACCTGTATTATTTTTTTGAATTTGCAGCAATTAAATTCAAATCAAAATGCACGTTTCGGAGTTAATATGCCACTACTAAAAAGTATAGTATACTCCTCCTCTGTTCACTCGCTCGCTCGTTCATTCATTCTAATTTTACTCCTACCCTATGCATGTACTGACCGTTTCAATGCTCCCAAAACGGTTTCCCAAAACTTCTCTACATTCATATCTTTCACAACTTGCGAGTTCCCCTTCCCCGAAGCTACTGATTCACCAGTGTGTTCTCCTGAAGTGATCACTTTCAATTTGGTGTGGTCGATTTTAAACCCGTAGCTATCATGCATACGATTACCTGCTTCTTCTTCGTCTATGATACCCATCATAACGTACACTGCCACTGGGTCGTGAACCGGAGGTCCCAACACCATACCTTCATATTGAAGGTTGGTCTTGTGTGAAAACTCAATGATACTGCCAAAGAACAGCAGCAAGGCATTGATTTTGGCACGCACCTCTGTTGTGGCCACGGCCAAATGCGTTACGTTTAACGGGCTCACAATAAGCTTGTCAGAAAGTTCACAGGCAACGTGCTGCGCAGCTTCAGGGTCAATGAAAAAATTGAATTCGGCGTAGGGGGTGATGTTACCGAGGCCAAAGGCCCCACCCATAACGGTGACATATCTGATCTTTGCAAGGAAATCTGCATTCCCGTACGCAGTGAGCAACTGCGACAAGTTGGTAAGTGCACCTGTGCAAACAAGTACCAACTTTCCGGCGTGCTCAACAACGGCGTCCCTCATCGCTTCCAAGTACGTGCGGTCGTAAAAAGTCTTCGCTCTCGTGTTCTTGGGCACTGCAATGTCTCCAAGTCCAGACTCTCCATGGATGTACAGAGCATGATGAGGCTCCTTAACCAACGGACGACCTGCTCCGCGGTATACAGGCACCGTGGCCTTAAGCTCGTCCAATATAACTAATACGTTGTGCGTGGTCTTGTCAATAGGTGCGTTACCATGGACTGAAGAAATACCAACCACATGGAACCGAGGATGATACAACGCAAGCAAAATAGCAAACGCATCGTCTGTCCCAGGATCACAGTCAATCCATATAGGTATCCTCTCTGTTATCGTCATCCTGTAACTGCCTGTCTTTTTAACATGGGAACAGCGACAAGGCTCTATTTATAAACTTTGCCAATTGTGGAGTTGCAACACAAGAAAAAAAACCAGAAGACCCAAAGTGACAGTTTTAAACCTTAGCTGCAGTAGTGAGCGTCCTCAGTAACGTAGTTTCATTCGGGATTACTAGTGTTTGAAACCGTTCTCTGTCACAAAGAAGCCCGAGACGAGCCTCTCTGGGAGCTGACGACCCTGACAATGACCTGTTTGTGGGTCATTCGGATCTAGGTGGGGAGTCTAGAAGTGCCTTTTGGTTTACCCCAGGTTCTGGATGAAATGGCCACAAGCTCCCCACAAAATGTCCCCCACTATAGACCGGCAGTGGATTCTGTTCTCTTTCGCTTTCTACTTTTCGCTTACCCCTTCTCTTCACTTTCTTCTTCTCTTCGCTTTCTTCTTTTCTTGTGCTCCTTCACTTCTTCGCTTCTCTCACATGTATTCAAGTAAAATATAAGAAACTGAAAAATAGAGTATAATAAAAGGAATGTGAAAGTCCATTGATATTAAAGTTTATGAATACGCTACATTATACTGCTACACTCACCTCTTGGGGAACCTCAGCAGTAAATGGAAGCGTAATTGGTCCAGAATATCTTCTTCCCTCCATTGTCGAATTTCGTGCTGTTGAAAATCGATCTGTATTCTCCATCTTCTCATTAACAATATCTTCACTCTCACTAGTATCAGCCTTTTCCAGGAATCCAGAAATCTTTTCGTGCACCAAGACCCCCACTCTTCCAATAGCATCTTCACTCCATACCACATCCATGTGGTCGTAATCCTCAACCTCTACTATGTGCAAGTTTTCTCCTTCTTTATATGATGGCTCGTAATGCCTCATATGGGTAATAAGCCTCTTAGCATCCACTAAGAAATCAACGTCGCCCCCAAATATCGTTATCGGTATCGATGTATGCTCAAGCCAGGCTGTCTGGAAGGGAAAATAAGTTTTCGATGTGGCTTCCGATGATTCAGGAATATACTTGCAATGACTACCATTCTCGTAGTCCTTGAGTGGGAGAATCTGGTTGGAAAACCCTTCCTCTACGTAATGACTGAGCCACCAGTTCATCAACTTGGCCAGCACATACGAGAGGTTGAACAAGGAACTCGCGTGCCTGATCCGTCTATCTTTGGACCACTTGTTCGCTTTCCAGCCGAAAAGGTATTTGAACATGATATAGTTGCAAAAGTAGAACAACCAGGTGGTGCCTATTAAGCGCCGCAAGTCTCCCATGATTCGAAGGAATCCATGGAACCCGAAGATGATGTGGTACGTTGTTCGTTTTCTGTTGTGAATGAACTTTAAGAACCCTCGTGTATGGAAAAGTGACCCAGGGAAGATCGCTGGGGCCAAAGGGAATAACATCTCCACCATATCGTGGTACTTTGCCAAGTTGCTGTTCTTGAGCATTAAAAACGATTGAGTACATCCTTGTGAGTGTGCAATCAAGAACAACTTGGAATGGTTCGGCTTGTGTAGTAACACGTTGGTGATTATACATGGCAAGTCGTAGTATGCCAAATCTAAGATGTTCCAGTCCCAGTATTTTTCATTGTACATCAAGTTGCCCTTGTAGTACTTGTGTTCTGCACGAAAGTAACTCCTGTTGTTCCCTAACCACACATCGTAACCCTGTTCCAAGAGATAGAAAGCCAACGAGTTCTGACCAGTGGTCAAATAACACCCTCCGCTCGATAAAAGCCCATGTTGGCACAACACTGGCTTTCTAGCATTGCGTTCTTCTTCAGTTTCCTTGGGATTAACCAATCGATGCAAGAGCAAAACAAACCCATCATCAGTAATAATCTTGTACTTGAGCAAATCCACACCCAACTCCAAGGCATAGTACCGGAGATCCTTTGTAATCTTCAACTTCTTTGTGTTGGGATACCCTTCCCGTGGCACGTACCCATTGTGTGTCTGTGGCTCCCCTGGATGATACTTCTTGTCTACCCCTGTTATCTTTTCATACCAATGACTGAAAAGTGCAAGGTTAGTCATTACATTGACGAATATCGTCCCGCATATCGTACTCAACACCAGCCAGAGTACAGCTGATATCCAACTATGATGCCTCTGCTTCTCCTTGGGTGTCAATTCTTCAAACATTGTCCGTGCAAAGTTCTGTCTCCTCTGTACCTTTATATCCTACTTTAGGAAAATTCGAGGCAGGTTTGTTGGGGAGCAACTTCACAAGCTTATATTTACTCGAACTCGATCTTGGATAGGTACCAGGGCGGGGTGTAGCAGAAACAAACAAGTTAAACGTTAAACGTTAGACCCTATCCATGGCTTCCGAAATTTCACAAACAAATAGATCCGGAGATTGGGAATTTTAGGGAAAAGTGCTACTAGTGTTGAATTGTTCAGTTCAATCTTTAGACTTGTTTGAATAGTGTGAGAGTCCTATCCTTAAGATCGATACCTTTGCAGTGGCCCCACAGAATCTGCTTGTGAATTTGGAAACAATCGACCAATTTTGGGCTCATGAAGGGCGACGAAAATATTAGAACAATAGAGTTGCAAGACCGTTGCCTTGCTAGGAAGAGGGTAAAGCAGCCTCAAGTTAATGTGGTTTAAACTCGTCTAAGTTGGTAGTACGGAAATGCATGTGAGATGCTTACCTATTTCATCACTAGCAGTGAGCAAGCTAGCACATAATTTAGAGGTTGCAAATCACTACCTGATTTAAGGTGACAAGACCACCGATCGAATGGTTTGTAAATAGGTAGGTTTATGAGGAGATGCGGACTTGCAATCGTTCTTTCCTTTTGGTGTTTCATGGGTTTGGTTGCGTTTTGCAGCCTATTATTTTTCGGTATTATTTTGGTGATGGTTCTGATAATAAGTTCTCCACCACTAGCTTCACTATGTGCTCTCCGCATATGATGTGCACATACGTGGTGTGTTCTTCACTGCTACACTAATGCTGTGTTCTCCGCTATCGTGTGTCGATATCTGTTCGTGTCTGCTTGTGAGCTACAATTAGATTATGAGCAATGCTACTGTCAAAATTAGGGTCATGGTTCCTGAAGCCTGACCCAAGCTCATGAGGATACATTCACCACTCTTAGTTAGTACCAGGTGAACAATACCCATAAATTATCTTTCCAAGAGCTGTGTTGAGGTATGATCTTATGATTTTTGCAGCCACTCAATTTATCTTGTAAAATAATGTAATCTCCAGTTCTTGCGTATTGTTACTACCCCGAATAATGAGATTCTTAGGTAGTATCTTGCTGCAGATTTAGATATTGCAGCCTATGCTTGTATTACTTCTCTAAGATCCAAGAGATGTAAGGTGTAAGATGTAAGATGGTGCATTATTTACCTAAGAATTGTAATGTTAGCTGGAAGTCAAGACATGAAACTCCCTCTTCTACACTTGACCATCATTCAAAACTGAGTCAATGTCACTGTATACTCGAATAAGATAGTCAACAGGCAACAGCTACCTCGTACACATAGTACCCATAGGGCTTATACCCTAAACACGTGACTATCTTCTACCCCTACATATTCTAGCCAACCTGCACACACCCGATCACATGACTGAAAATTCAGCTAGGTGCGAGCAAAATTTTCAAACAAAATTAAAATCGGCCTTTACTAATTTTGAAGACCAAACTATAAGATGGGTAAGAGGTATGTAACCATCTAATCGAAGTAAACGAAGCGCACGAAGGGGACTCCGGCAAAGCGAATGAATACCCAAAACGAACGGGAACTTTTGAACTTATATAGACCTCCATGTGAGACTCTATGAACTAGAATAAAGCATAAAAGAGAAGTCTTGCAAGCGCAGCAAATCAAAAACAGAATACTAACCAAACTAGTCGTGGTTACAGATCCGGTACGCGTTACGCTTTCCAACGTGACTTCAAGAAGCATGGTGCCATTCCATTGTCCACCTACTTGAAGACCTACAAGGTTGGAGACATTGTTGACATCAAGGCCAACGGTTCGATCCAAAAGGGTATGCCACACAAGTACTACCACGGTAAGACCGGTATCATCTACAACGTTACCAAGTCTGCTGTCGGTGTCATCATCAACAAGGTTGTCGGTGGTAGATACATTGAGAAGAGAGTCAACTTGAGAGTTGAGCACATCAAGCACTCTGCTTGTCGTCAAGAATTCTTGAACAGAGTCAAGTCCAACGCTGCCACCAAGAAGGAAGCTAAGGCTAAGGGTGAGACCGTCTTCTTGAAGAGACAACCAGCCAAGCCAAGAGGATTCAGAGTTATCACCACCGAGGGTAACGTTCCACAAACCTTGGCCCCAGTTGCCTACGAAACCTTCATTTAGAGAGAAAAAAATACACAGTAAGGCTAATGGAGTCCTGATTTATGTTATTATGTTGTATATTAGTGCATGATCTTGAAAGCAGAGAACCCGAGAGTGTAGGATTATAGATGAGAGCTTTAGCGATTGGCAATACGAGTAGTCAATTGTTAGAGAATTTGAGGTATGACAAACCTCAACAGGCTGTCGGAGGTGAGTGATAATCATCAGTTGGTTAGTTAGAGGTTCGTTGCTAAATTTATGCAATATCAAAATTCAACTTCAAATCTTGTCAACTACGAGTACATTGCAATACCCTATGCAATATCTGTAGAATATGTAATCGTGCGCGTAAGTAACTCAGCGAAATTCAAGTCAAAACACTGTCCTCCACGGAGTCATCATATTCCTTTACTCTTCCCATAGTATTCATCTTGTCAAGAATACATCAGTAATTAAACTCCACATGACAACACCACTGTGTGGTGTTGAATGTGAGCACATGGCTACAACCTCCAAGTTGGGTCAGAAGTTCTCTTAATGTCTGTCTAAGTAACAAGATTGTTGCGCCAAACACCGTCACCATATAAACCCAGCTGATCCGTACGGAAAAGCAAATTCCCAGAGGAATCTCGGTCCCGAAGGACTGAAACTCAACCCCAGGGGGAATAGTCGTGACTGAATACGCGAGATTTCATCATATGTATAAAACTTGGAAGGTTCATAAGGTTTTTCAAAATTTGGCAAAAGTTTTTGCCTTTATAGTGTCCTTTATCCGGGTAATTATTTTGGGTAAAGTTTCACAAAGTTAACCTCATCTGCCATCAAAGAAGACTTTTCAAACAAGATCGATATCAGCAAGATGAAGAGAAAGAGTTCTGGTTCTGAGAAGCCGGTGAAGAAGCCCAAGGCGAAGAAAGACGCGGAGTCTTCTCTTTTGTCTCTTGAAGAAATTGGAAAATTAGGCCAAGAGACAATCAAATCACTGAAGGTTAACAACATAGTGACTTTGTTGAACCAGTACAAGGAAGTGGTGTCAGTGTTGTCCCAAGAGAAAAATGATACGGTGGAGATGGTTGGGAGAAAGATCTCGTTGACCTTATTCAAGAG
>JAJMBT010000075.1:0-10328 GCA_030565385.1 Kodamaea neixiangensis
TCGAAAGGAGCGATGATCTTGACCCTTTACATTATGCTTTTTCGGAAGACTTTGTCCTGGGTGGGTACAAGTGGCTGTCTGACAAGTTACTTTACGCAAGACGCAAGTTTTGTGTGTAGTGACTATGGAACCCTGTTGATTTGTCGACCATGGTTTTACGTAAAGGTTTTGCCAATAAATATTAGTATTTATTTGAGATGTAGAATTGTAATCTTGTATTGAGCACGAATATTCTGGGTGAGTATCCTTCAGTGTTAGACCTCGTGAACTGGAGCCACGCAACTTTTGACGATGACAGCTTAACACTAACCCAGAATTTAAAGTGGCACATTTGCACTTTAGCCGAAAGACTTGTGCCTATCCATAGAACGTAATTACAGGTGCGTGAAGAGGAGGCTCTCATTAAGGCATTTGCCGTTCAAAGCGGGGCAAAAACGAACCGGATATGGTTTGTTGACGGACCTGGCTAGACGCGTGCACTAACAAACAAGGTGTGTCGTAGGCGATGTTCTTCCGCCCAACGCACATAATTGTACTGTGTATTCGGAGAATTATGGATTAATTGCGCGCGTTAAAGTGACAAGAAGAGCTCGCACTAAGATGAAGTATAGGAGTCTATCAAGCTCCGCCTGTTTGTCGACTTAAAAAGGCGTCCAATCACACGTTATAAACCCGTGTGTTTTGAACACGTAAAGTTGTAGAATCGCGGAAATATTGCATGTGTAGTCGTATAGCTGCATAAGTGAACAATTTGACGGAGGCTCATCGTAGATGTATTATCAGAGGTAGAGCCCTGCTAAAGATCTATAGTTCTACTGTACATGATAAACGAAGGGGTAATATGGCTTAGGTAGTGGTAACTGTTACAAAAAAAACCATCGAGCATCTGAAGGCTTAAGCAAAGTCTCCAGATCAGTCGTAGTTGATGCCAATTATGCATAAGCACTATGAAATAAAAAGTTCGCCAAGAAATAGAGTCGAACAGCTTTGGGGTAAAAAAAGGTTACAAAAGAAGTACAGCGCTAGACGAAACTTATATATATCACGGGCCAGAGAATAACGTCTGGGGTATTCATTCTTCAGCACCGTGCTTCAGACTGCTGCTTTATAGAAGAAAATTCCAAGGGACATTCTGAGCAGCAAAAAAGGGTTCTGGAGAATGGGTTGTACGGATTCGTGTAAAAAATAACCAAATCGAGGTTTTTGACCTTGTTAATTTTATTCTTGGCTGTTCCCGATACGATACGCTGCATAGGAGAACGGCTTTGTGATAAATGCGTTGATTTGCAGCATTTTTTGGACATATATAGTTCTGATCGCTGTTTTATTCAAAGACAAGAACCAATAAGAGGAATTCTAACTATAGTCAGTCGTTTAATACTATTAGCCAACTTATTTGTCGCTCATTACCATGATATCCACACGTTTCTTTGCCTTATTCTCGGTTTCTTTGTTGGCGAGCTTGGCCAGTGCGTTCAGCGCGTCTTCGAACCAAAACGTTGCAGTCTACTGGGGCCAAAACGCCGGTGGCGACCAGCAGAGATTGTCTGAGTACTGTCTGACAAGCGACAACGACATTGTCATCTTGTCGTTCCTCAACAACTTCCCAAGCAACTTGGGATTGAACCTCGCCAACCAGTGTGGCACTACTTTTGCCAACAGCAGCTTGTTGCACTGCCCACAAGTTGCTGACGACATCAAGTTCTGCCAGAGTCAGGGTAAGGCAGTTTTGTTGTCCCTTGGCGGTCAATACGGCCAATACGGCTTCAGCTCCGACGCAGAGGCCGAACAGTTTGCAACCACCTTGTGGAACAAGTTTGGTGCTGGTACCGGAGACAACCAGAGACCTTTTGACGATGCTGTTGTGGACGGATTTGACTTTGACTTGGAGCACAAGGACCAAACCGGATTTGTTGCCTTAGCAAACGCCTTGACCAAGATCTACTCGACCGCTTCCAAGAAGTACTACCTTTCTGCCTCTCCTCAATGTCCATTCCCAGATGCTTCTGTTGGTGACGTCTTGTCCAGCTCTTTCCTTGACTTTGCCTTCATCCAATTCTACAACAACGAATGCTCTGCCGACAAGAACTTCAACTTTGAAACATGGAACAAGTTTGCGCAATCGTCTCCAAACAAGAACCTCAAGTTGTTCTTTGGTATCCCAGCTTCACCCTCTATTGCTGGTTACGTCGACCCTTCTGTCATCAAGGCCCAATTGGCTCTCATCCAGAATGACTCCAACTTTGGTGGTATTTCCATCTGGGATGCTTCTTCGGCTGTTAAGGACCTCCATGACGGTAAGAACCTCATCCAGGTCGCAAAGGCTTTGTTGACTACTCCAGTTGCTCCTACCTCTTCTGTTCCAACTTCTGTTACCCCAACTGGTGGTGCTGACAAGGGTGTTGCCACTTCCTCAGTCTTCCACACAACTGTCGTTACTATCACCAGCTGTGACGACCACAAGTGTACTGAGATCCCAGTCACCACAGTTGCTCCAGGTACCGTCACTGTTACCAACCCTATTTCTACCACTGTCGTCACCATCACCAGCTGTGATGACCACAAGTGTACTAAGATTCCAGTTACCACTGGTTTGACTACTGTCACTGAGGTCGACACTGTTTACACTACCTACTGCCCTCTCGAAACAGAGACTTCAAAGGTTGTTCCAGTCACCACTGTTACCACTGTGACTCCTGCTCCATCTGCTCCAACCACTGTTGTTCCAACCACTGTTGTTCCAACCACTATTGTTCCAACCACTGTTTCTCCACCAACCACTGTCGCTCCTCACTCCGAGGCTTCTTCTGTTGTCGATGAATTGGTTACTGCTTTTACTACTCTCACTAAGAACATACAAGCTTCGAATGTCAGCACCAGTGCGGTTCCCCCTGTTCCAACAACCTTTGACGAAGTCAATGGCGCTGTTTCCAACAACGCTAAATTGACCGCTATTGTGCTTGCCGGTTTGGCTATGTTGATGTAAGATACTTCTTTTTCAGAATTGAGTACATAATTTCTGAATTGAATTATCAAATAGTTAGCATTTGGACACGCTATAAATACGAAGAAAAATCTCTAGTTTAATTGAAAGCTTGCTTTCTGCGTATTGATATCATTGAGAATTTGCAGCAAGTTTTTCCTGAACAAATTTTAAAAATAGCCCAAGACCTCCCACCTTCAAAGTTAAAAATACCAACTAGGATACAATAGATATTTGAAAGATCGCTTTTGAATTTTTGAAAAGCTGGAAACATTTAACTTTAAGAGCAAGGTGTTTAGTTGTGGTTGGTACTGAATGGGTACTACATATAGATAACAGAATTGACCATACAGAATGCCTGACTAGACACAAAAAAAAGTGTACTAAGTGTGCTAGGCTACAGACACGTTATTAGAAATTCAAGAATTCACTAGTGTAGATCAATTCGACATTAATTGTTGGGACGAGTGGATTTTGCAGGCTAACCAATATCATCGATAAAGAGTGTCAGCAGCTCTGAAGTTACAAAACAGTAGGTGAACAATTCTTCCAAGTATAAAATTTTAGATGTCAGGCTGAGTTGGTATCACCAAAATAATGTTCCGTTGTGAGTGGGACTGCAAACATCGGTGACATTGTTTCCCTAATTACTACTGCATTACTATCTTAATAAGTACACCTCCGGTTATACCAGCTCTCATAGAAGATGCTAGAGCCTGGGAACCATCGACCTAGAACTGAGTAATGCCATAGAGATGTGAAGGATTAAAAGAAGTTGGACAGAAGGACCAAGCGTATATACAGTCCACACTTAATATAGCAGGAACACAACAGTAGCCTGATGGTATAGTAGTGAATAAGTTTCAAACAATCTTTCAGTTTTATGATAAATCGATCTCAAATTAGTCTGCATAAAGTACTTTCTGTTTGAGCAGTAAAGTCCAGATTTCTCATTCGATCCGAGTGTGGAGTGTTGGACGCTATCTCCAGTTTCTGAGAGAGCTATATTGGATACACTCTCATGCTAAATTAATCCTCGTGTTTCATTTTGTCCCTGTAAACGACGAAATCGCACTGCGCTTGCAGAATGTGATTGTTCATAGAGAACATTAGACGCAGTTTAGCATGGAAGTGGCGACGCTCCCTGATCAGCTTCCACTCATAATAGTCGTAGCACAATTTCGTCATTTCACATTCTAGTTACAGTAAACTTTCTGTTAGGCCAGATGAAGCTCGCCGTTTAGGGGGTGCCAACACGGGTGCTTAGAAACACCTTTCCGGTAGCGGCTCATCGCAACGGATTGATAATGTCCGACATAAATGCCGTATTTTGATACGATTTCACCAAAAACGTAAGTTGGTAGCGTTTAATGGAAATTGATTCTTAAAAAGATAACTCATGGGTGTCTTCAAATATGCATCTCTTTCTAAAAACGAAGTTTGTTTTGACAGAAAACGGTCGCTAAACCACCTTAGAAGCGATTTCGTACGAATAACAATAGTACACATAGGGTGTTTGTAGAATTAGCAGCCTTTGTAAAACGATTCTTCTCATGACATTCAAGAATCAGAACGTAAAGATTTTATGTTTGTAATCGTGAAAATGATTGAGCTTGGGAAATCTTAATAACTGCACATGGGCTATATGAACCCTGACAGTGGATGAGATTAGTTTTAATTATCCGAGATGATTTGCAATGAGCTGCAGATTTCAAGTGCCGCTCTGCCGTTGAATGTCTGCCATAGAATCTGAAATTTAAATTAGAAAGGGTGCAAAGGTGCAAATATTGATCATCAAGTTTTCATCCTACCCCCAGAATAGTCGCTGAACATTTTCTCTTTTAAACATAGTTTTTGCGACACTAACACTAATTCGTTCATGAACATGCATACTCGGGGCCGGTTTTAAATACCTACAATACCTTTAGTTCTGAATCAACATACACCATTGTAATTTAATTGCGATGAGCTCCAAGAAAGCTAGTTTTAGAATGTAGCAGCATTTATTTTTGGATAGGTCTAGGCACTTATGCTTTTTGTTAGGCTAAATGGAAGAAGGAATAATGTGTTCCAATGATACAACAGTGGCTATTTTTAAATACGAAATTGTCACGTTTGTCAAAGCTTGCCAAGCGGTATGCCATAAGCCCGACTCTCAACACATGCGGTCAAGATGGGAACTTTAGACTCCAGAAAATAGTGAGTAAAAGTAGGTGAATAATGTCCCCAAGCATGTACGATGCGAAAATGATTCTACATATTCCATCATTTACCCAATACTGACTGGATGGATTAATTCAATATACAATTTTGCGCAAATCCTCCCCGAAAATCATACATAATAAAGCGAACTTGTGATGAGTTCTCTTATACATACAGATAGTATCTGGTGGTTGGCTCGTGTAGTCTCCTGTATTTCTCTAGATCTCTTGAACCTGACCTTTTGACTTTCCAATCTGATTGTTGAGGCTGGTATTTTATTCGAATCTGTCTTGACTGTAGAGTATCCAGACCCAAAGAAAATTTTCCAATTCCCAAAGTGATTTTGCAGCAAGGCGCCAAAATTAATTTAGTGTAGTGAAACTCGATGAGTGTGTTATTCACCACGCAGTTTCGGCGCCGTTGAAATTGCTAATGCATCTTGTCTTGTATTCTTTACGTAGGCGCAATTTGAGGTATCAGCAAATATTGGCTTCTCCAACAAGTCTCAATCGCACTATCAACATAAATGTCTGTGCAATCTTCCTCTCAAATTATTTTCGGCTGCGAAACCTATTTCTACGTTTTTGCTATCGGGGTACTTATGACGTATTTAAACGTACAATAACCTAGTGAAATACAGTTTTTACTTTTGAGCAAGGTGCGCTTGCACCACGTTAATACGTTGAAAAGCTACGTTATGGTGTACTCTACTTATATAGCTCTTTTTCTGGATTCGATGAATTTTACATTATCATAATGCTTCTACGAAAATTAGTTCTTACTGCTTTAGTGAGCATTTGCGTCGCCCAAGAAGTGACAGGAGTATTTTCTGACCTCCAGATTTCGTCGCGGAGTAAGGCAGTACCCGACTCTCCCTGGACCATCTCCCTTGACTGGGCTCTTAAAGGAAATGTTCATACTGGAGACACATTTCTGCTTCAAATGCCGTGCACAGCGCCATTGCCTGGCAGTATCAACTTGAAAAGTGGCTCAGAGGTCTACGCAAAATGTAAATTTAATAACCATCTTCCAACTACATCATTAACGTGCACTGCCACCAAGGCTGCGAACAAAGTAATCGCGTTTGGAAGTATAAGTTTCCATTCATATTTTGCTGCTGGATATTCGAGTTCTGACGCGAGTATTCATTGTGCGAAGCAATACCGTGTTGGTGCTAACGAAATCGTTTTCAATGACGGGAAGAATGACTTAAAATCAAGCATACGGTTAGTGGAAGCTGGTAAAAGCAGTGGTGTTCGGAGTCGCACGTCAGATCAGCTTTTTGTTAAGGTAGTGAACGAAGCTCCAGGACTGAATGTATACGTTGTTGGTGGGAGCTGTCCATCAGGAATCAGCAGTGGAATCTTAGGTGTCACTTTAGCTAATTCCATATTACACTGCGAAACTGCTGTTGCTCACATGACAGACCAGTTGAACGATTGGCACTATCCAGAAACAGGTGAAAATTTAAAGTACACTTTTCTGTGCAACCTGTCATCCTTCATTGTCAGTTACACTAACGCTCCGCCAGGATTTCGCGCATATCTTAACGTGCACGAAACTGATGGAACAAGGAATGGGTTGGGGAAAGGAACAATCACAAACCAGTATACTTGTGTTGGCGGTGATACATACAATGAAGGTGGTTCGGTGAGTTATGTGAAAGGAAAATTGCCAAGCGAGGGGAAAGGTGTTAAAGTTACTGTCATCACAAGGACATATAGTGGTACTAAAACCAAGATCACAACTTTACCATTCGTATCCTCAAATGGAAACATTAAAACTGTGGAAATTGACGTTCCCACTCCTGTTGCTACCGTCACAGCTTCCTGGACAGGAGATAGCATTGAAACTACTACTGTTTACGCAACTACTCCAGGTGGAACCGAGAGTGTGATTGTAAAAACTCCTACTCCAAAGACTACTATCACAACTCAAGGAACTGGTACTAGAACTGAAATTACCACAGTCAGTCCAACCGCTCCAGGTCAGACTGAAACCGTCATCCTAAAGATTCCACAGACTACCATCATAACTCAAGGAACTGGAACAGGAATTGAGACTTCAACCCTCAAATCAACTTCTCATAGCAAGATAGACACCGTCCAAGGCGGTAAGCTTAGCAATAGTAACACGATAAATGGATTTGATGTTGATGCCACCAGTGTTCAAGTGCCAACCCAAACTACTACCGTCACTACTGCATGGACTGGACCTGGAGTTGGGACCAGCACCGTTACTCCAACTTTTGCAGGTGGCACTGAGACTGTCGTCGTCGAGGTTCCGTCTGTTCCATTAACAACCATTTCTTCTACGTGGACAGGAACCGAAGTTCATACTACCACTCTCACTCAAACAACTCCAGGTGGAAATGGTACTGTCGTCGTCGAGGTTCCGTCTGTTCCGTTAACAACCATTTCTTCTACCTGGACAGGAGCTAGTGTTGAGACAACTACTATCACTCCAACTACACCAGGTGAAAATGGTACTGACATCGTCGAGGTTCCGTCTGTTCCATTAACAACCATTTCTTCTACGTGGACAGGAACCGAAGTTCGAACTACCACTCTCACTCCAACAACTCCAGGTGGAACAGGTACTGTCGTCGTTGAGGTTCCATCTGTTCCTTTGACTACTTTCACATCCACTTGGACAGGAACCGAAGTTCGAACTACCACTCTCACTCCAACAACTCCAGGTGGAACAGGTACTGTCGTCGTTGAGGTTCCATCTGTTCCTTTGACTACTTTCACATCCACTTGGACAGGAACCGAAGTTCGAACTACCACTCTCACTCCAACAACTCCAGGTGGAACAGGTACTGTCGTCGTTGAGGTTCCATCTGTTCCATTGACTACTGCCAATTCTACAGGCTATGACGTTGAAACCATCACTCTCTCGACTACTTCGCAAGGAGGAGCCGGTAAGGTTCTCGTAGTTCCAAAACCAAGAGTTACCGTCACCTCGTCAGGGATTGGTTCCATTATTGAGACGGTCACTATCTCTGCTCCCACAAAAGGTGGCACAGACATTGTAATTGTTGAGGTCCCAATTCCTACTGTTACTCCATGGGGTGGTGTTGGAAGTACCAAGACAAACAAGCTTGCAGTTACAGAACCTCAAGAGGTTCCCGCTTCATTATTCACTTCAAGTTCTTTGATTAGGTCAAAGACTTCACAAAGACTCTGGAACTCGTCAGTCATGACTACTTCACAAGGGTCTACCCAACTGTCGAACTTGAGACACACTTCAACTGAAAAAATTGGTGAGTCCACGGTCTCTGGTCCAGTCATACCAGCCAAAAGTGGGACTACGCCATTAAATCTCAACCCTACTGGACGTTTCAATTCGCCAGGAATCCCAGAAAACACAATCAGCCTAACAGTCCCTAGTTCTAGTATCACTGACAAACCGAAGAAACCTGCTCTTAGCTCTGGGGTCATTGGTAGCCCAGCAAACATAAATAATACTGCACCAGGGTCTGACTATTCTAACTCAACTAGTGTTTCAAAGCAGTCGTTACTGCCTTCCCTTGAACTTCCAAGTTTTTCCACCACTGAAGACACAACTAAAACCGTTAGCCCAGCAAACTCTGGAAACTCTAGAGTCACTAATAACCCAACACATTCTTCTGTATCAGGACATGGAAATTCCAACTCAGTTGGTGTCTTCCGCCATTCAGCATCCACTATTGGCTCAGCATACCGTGCCAGAGGCACTGGTAAGCTGTCAAATTTGAGTAAAACTGGTTCTTCTCATTCATTCGATCAATCGTCCTCTACGCTTGGCTTAACAAACCTTGACGCTCCTGACGATGCAACTGAAACTGTCAGTCCAGCAAACCATAGCTCCAGCATGAATGGTAACCCGATACAGCCCACTATCACTGGTATCCCAGCCACCACCACGAAGACAGTACAAGGATTTGGTCATTCAAACTCAACAGGTAATCAAGAATCAATTTCTTCTACCAGTGGATCGCCACACGTTGAAACTCCAGCAAAACCTACTAATAGCACAGTCACAGGTCCAACTAATGTTGTTCTTCAATCGACATCTTCAAGCATTGGCTTGCATAGTGCTGCCACCTTGGAACAGGCCGCTGCTCTCTCTGAGTATTCGAAAATGACTATTGGAATGGTACTTCTTGTATCTTATCTTTTTTAGATGACAATGTTCATTGTGGGTTTCTATATGTATTATGTATATTTTTGTTTAAATTTATTTTAGTTATTAGATGAGAATAACACAAATCAGTGTATTGAATGAACTTACAAAACCTGTGAGAACAACCGATGGACAACATGAAGTCCTCTTTATGATTCTATACATATAATCCATAAGTGTGTCTGGTGGACTCGAATTCATCCTAGCTCAAGTCAGTTTTACTAGTTTCTCATTCACAAGCATATTGTAACACAGTGTTCAAGTAAGAAAGTAATACCTAAAAAGTCTCGAGCACTAGTCTTCTCCTCTCTTGCTAGGAGAAATTTCCATCGAAGTGTACTCAAACGAACTGCAATTAAACAGAAGCATACGCTTTCCTCAACACGAAACCGTTCTTCCAAAATCATCTTTGAACATGAAGCATGGTGGTCGAAAATACAGGACGATGACTCCAATGCTGAACAACTAGATTGGCTTCGCACTGTTAAGCTCTCAAGTATGCTCTGATGTAGGTAGTGTAGCAGACTGAATTGTTTGTCTTCTGAGCATCCATGCTCCTGAGTACCAGTTTTCTCCTTTACCCTCCTGCCTCATTCTAGACTAAACAAGGTTGGAAAGGCGAGTGTAATACTGTTGTCATTTATGCCTGCTCAAACACTCTAATAAAGAGCTTATTCTGTTGCATCTGTTGATAAGAGACTCTCAAGTGCAAATACAAGCTGCTTTTTAACAGGTTTTGGAAATTTGTAGCCAAAATCTTTATTATTACACAGAAATTCAACATAAATGTGTGACAAACGAGCCGCGAGATATATTTCACCAAGGAGCTTTTGCTTCCATGTGTATTCGGAGAGATTTCAATTAGTTTTGTAAGGGTCTTTTCGATGTCTCTTACTATTGCGGTACAGGTCTTTCGATGTCTCTTACTATTGCGGTACGGGTCTTTCGATGTCTCTTACTATTGCGGTACGGGTCT
>JAJMBT010000076.1:0-10305 GCA_030565385.1 Kodamaea neixiangensis
GGTATACCAATTCCACCTTTCTTATTTCAAAAAATTTGCAAATAAGGTAATTTAAAAGGAATAAAGTTTTTAATTTTGTATTATTAATTTTTTAAAAAAATTTTAATATTAAAATTTTCTATTCTAATATATTCTATGTATAATTCTTATGTGCTTCCTCGTAAGAAGCACAAGAATTATACATTTATGATTTTTCTTTTTTACTCTTTTGATAATCAGTTTTTTCTTTATTTGTCATATGTGCCCAACATGATTTATGAGCACAAATCGGAACAGTACATTTTTCACCATCTTTTTTGATTCTGTTACATTGTTTTTCTAATTCTACTACTGGTCTTTTTCTTTTTGTTTTCTCATTAAATTTTTTATTAATTGCAGTTATTATTTTCTCTTCATCTTTCAAATTCAAATCTTTGATTTCATCTATCACTTCATCTATGATTATAAGTTTTAACTTAGTTAATTGTTTATTCACTTTTGCTTTCACCATTTTGTTTGAATGATCATTAATTAATCATATATAATATTTATTTTACAATTCTTTTGTAATTTTAAAGTCATTGTTCTATGAGTTTCTAATGTTCTAGATAAATGTATATCGTTTATTTTTGGATAAGTTATATAATCATTATCATTTACATTAACTATACCTATATTAGTTAAATCTATTATTTCCCCTTCTTTAAGTCTATTTAATTTTTTATAATCATGTAATATTTGTTTGTAATTATATGGTAATGCAGGTATGTTTTTTATTTTAGGTCCATTATTTTGTATCCATTTATTTTCTTTTGTTAACACATATATTCTTTTATTGTTTTTATCTAATTTTTGAGCTTTAAAATCTAATTCTTCTTTAAAATCAATTAAATTAAATACTATACCTTGATAAACCATTATTTTGGCTATTTTATCAGTTTCTATTATTTTGTTTTCATAAGATATTTCCATATATTTTTCATTTTCTTTTAATTTTCTTCTGTTTTTTGGTTTTAATATTGTGGGTATTTTTATTTTTTCTTCATGTTTTATATTATTTACGTATTGATATAATATGCTTGTTTTATTTTTTAAATGATCTGTATTATAAATTTTTGGTATAAACTCTTCTGAATTAATATCTTTTCTTTTAGCTAATCCAACAAATTTGTTGTTTTCAGCATAATAATAAACTCCTGATTTTTTTGGGAATTCTATAGAATTTTGTTTTTTTGTTTTACTAATTTTTGGCCATTCTTGTTGATTCTCTCTTTTTGCATTATACCATGTTTTAAAAGCTATAGATTTATGATTATTTTTATTTTCTAATATTTGTTTATCTAATTTTTTAAAAAGTTTAATGATTTTACTTTTGTTTTCATGATAACATTTTTTCATTTCATCACAGATTTTTTCAAATTTATCTATATCTTCTCCTCTATAAGATATTAATGAATTATATATATTTATTTTCACACCTTTATATATAATCTTTGCTTCATCTATAGAAATTTTATTAAATTCTAATATTATTGCTAAATTTTCTTTTTGTATTATTGTTAACATTATATGTAAATCGAATTCAAAATAATATGTAGAAATTATTGGTGTATATACGCAACTAATTATTTTCAAACCTGGTATTTTAAAATCTTGTTTGTCACTTATATTCGTAATTCCATTTTGATTTTTTAAACAAATCCATCTATTTTTATTATATAGTGCAACAGAGTATTCATTTCTTGGTTCTATACTAGGAGATTTTCCTAAAAAAGCTTTTTGTATTGTTCTCAATTTTTTAATTCTTACTATTTCCCATTCTTTATTTACTTCAAAATTATCAGCCCATAATAATTCGTCAATTGATGAATATTTGAATTCTATTTTATATTCTATTATATTCATATAAATGTTTAAAATTGTCAAAGTTGATTTTTTAGAATTTTATTCAGACTCAGTAAGTAAAGAAATTTTACTCAAATATTTAATTGGTGCTATATGTGATTATAAAGGAATTATTATTTTGGAATTAGAACCTGGATTAAATTTTAAACAGAATGGTCCTTATATCTTGCCTCCTATTCGTTGGCTTGAAAGTTTTGAAGATTATGCAGAATTTAAAATCATATGTGATGTTCAAGAATTCTAATAAAATGGATGAAGATAACGAAATATTGAATAATTTGAATTATTGGTCTGATTTAACTCAAAGAACTTTAAGTGCTTTCCATTTATCTGGTACTGATGACTCTCTTATAGATGACATGGAAAATATCAAAAGAGTTTTATTTAAAATTACAAAAAGAAAATTAAAAACTGTTATCGATAATAAAGACGGATCTTATACTAGAGTTTTTACAGATGATTTTACTGACAAAGTCCATCTGATTGATGATATTTTAAATGAAAGTTTATATCCTATGAATGAAGAAATTCAAAAAATTTCTGATATTTTAAATTCCCAACACACACCAATTACTTCACTTAAATATGAAATAGAAATGGTAAAGGATAAACTTATTGAAAAACCTTCAGAAATTTTATTTTTTATATAAATTTTTGAATACTTATAGATTGTAAATATCCTGTAATTGGAGTATTAACTGCTATAGATGTAATACTCTCTCTCGCTGCTATACATAATATATACCAATCTTCTTCATTTATTCCATCAAAATAACAACCATTTATATATTTTTTAATATTATTATATTTTATTTCACCTATTTTTTCGAACATATGTTCATAATTAAATTGTTTTCCTTTTGATTCTTTATTTATCATTAATTTTATACCTTGTTTATTAGCTGTTAAACCATTTTCAGTTACAGATATTAAATCTCCTAATATATAATCTTGAATTTTATCTCCTTTAATTTTTATTTTTTCTTTTAATTCTTTTATTGAATTTTCATTAGATAATCCATATATATTCATTTCATCTCCATCAAAATCAGCGTTAAATGATTTACATAACATAGGATTAAAGCTTATTGTATTATTTTCACCTTGAATCAATCTTACAATTTTCAATGAATTACTATTTAATGAAGGCTGTCTATTTAAAATACCATAATTAGTATTTATATTTGCTTCTGTTGGTATTTTGATAGTATTTAAATCTAATGTTGGATCTGGAGTAATTACAGATCTTATACATTTATCCGTTCTATGACCTTCAAAAAATTTGTGATAAACACCGTTTTTTCCTTTCAATATGGTTTTTGTTTCTTTTAATATTTTAAGATCGTTTTTAGAATTATAATTTATTTTATTGTTATATAATTTGTTTAAATATTGAGTTCTTAAACATATAGGCAACATTATTATCTGATGATCATTATTTTTAAATAATCTTACATCAGAAGGATTTGTATCTCCAAAATTTTTGTTTTGAGTAATTTCTAATTTATTTGTATCTAATTCATCTATTGTATATACTTTATCTTTTAATTTTATGTCATAGCCTAAACATCTTATTACAGATAAAATAATTAAAAAATATTGATTTATTTCAATTTCTTTTTTACAACATGTTGGATTAAACTCTCCTGTTTTTTCACATATAAATGTTTTAGTTCTATCTATATTCCAAATTTCTTTTAATGTATTCCAAGCCTTTAAACCTATTAAAATATCTCTTTCCATTTGACCAAATCTTATACCTCCTTCTCTTTTTTTACCAGCAATAGGTTGTTTTGATATAGGATCTATATTTCCAGAATTTCTATATTGAATTTTATCTAAAACTTGATGTCTTAAAGCATAATACATACATTTTCCTACTATAATTTTATTTTTAATTTTTTTCTTTTTAATATAAACATTTTCTTCTTTATTACCCATTTCAATTAATTGACCCATAGTCATTCTTGAAGGAAACGCATGTGGATTAATTAAACAATCTATTTTTATTTTTTTATTTTCATTATTATAATAATAAGGCATATCATCGTCTTCTTCAATTTTTGAAATCACTCCTTTTTGTCCATGATTATTAGTCATTTTATCTCCTACTAATAAATCAGTTTGATATTCAATTAATATTTTTATATAGTCATCTTTAGTTATTATCTCTTTGATTTGTCCATTATCTTCTGCATAAACAATTTCAACTTTTTTGATTTCTAATTTACTAAATTTTTTATATAATGGCTCTCCTTTTCTTATTATATTATTCTTTTTTGTATATATTTGAATGATTATACAATCTGTATCTTTGTATATTTTTGATTTTATATAATTATATTTATTGGAAGTAGATTTACTTATAACTATAGAATCTTCAATATTATAACCATACCAAGGCATTATAGCTACATTTAGATTAAAATCAATATTTTTTGTTAATGTTTTATAATTATCTATTAATCCTTTTAATTTTCTATCATCATAGAATATAGTTTGTTTTAACATAGAACAAGTAAACATGCTTCTTATTGGAGGATTAAAATATTTATACTTTAATAATGATGCAGTATAACTATTTATTTCATTTCCTTTAATAATAACTCCAAACATGTGTTTAGCATAATAAATATTATTAAAAACATTCATTTCAAATCCTTCTTTTTTTAATTTATCTAAAGAATTTATTTTACATTTACCATAATATGTATTATTAACATAAATATATATATCATCGCCTAATTCTAAAATAATTTCTTTATTATCAGTTAATATTTTACTATCTTTAGATAAATAATTAACAGTTCCTGAAATAGCTCCATCAGAAGTTTGAATTGGACATATTTTATATTTATCTTCAATATTAACTTTTCTTATATTCATTTTAGCTCTCTCTCTATTACTATATAAGGTTATTCTTCTTATAGCTTCTATATCATGATTAATATTATAGTGTTTCATATCTTCAGATACATTATTTAAATTTTTTCCGAATTTTAAATTCCAATTATTTATTCTAAAAGAATTGATTACATTTTGTTTTAAATTTATTGTTTCCATTATTATTTCTCCTGCTGTCATTAATCTAAAAGGTTTAATCGGTTCTTCAATAAGATCTAACCAACATTCGAACATTGAACAAATTGATTTTAAATCTATTTCATTTACAATTCTACTGCCTTTGGGTTTATTAAGTATATTTAACATTTGAATATGGTTTTCTAATTCTTTTTTATGTTTTGTATAATCAATAATTCTTTTCCAATTTATAGGTAAATTCCATTTTTTAGTACTTTTAGAATTATATATAATCATATCATTCATGCTATGTATTTGTATTGTATCCCCTGTAGATAAAAATGCTTTATCTTTTGAATAATTAATTTTATCAAAAATTTTTATATTATTAATGGTTTTACATATACCATCTATCACAAAATATCCTTTAATTTGTAATGGATTATTTTTATATTTATCAATAAAAGATCCTACCATAATAGGTAATTCAATATTTTTATATATTATTGAATATGTTTTTTTGTTTTCAATACAGTATCTAGCATTGAAATCATGTCCTCTTATCAAACTAATGTCTACATCAGAGAATAATTTGTTGTATATAGCAATTTGACCAAAGTCTGTAATTTCCATTTTTAATTTATTTTTTTAAATCATATATACCTATGCTGCTTTTTCTAATTTATTTAGATCAACTTCAAGAGAGTCATCGATTATTTTAATAACGACTACATCCTTAAGATAAATCTGAACAGTTTTCTTATTGTTATCAGAATAGATAGTAGGAAAACTTAAACTTATACAAGCAGTAAATTCTGAGTTTTTTAATTTTTCTATTTTTTCATTAAATTTTGTTTTAGAATTAATATGAGCTCTGAAAGAACCATCAGTTTGAATAGGATTATAAACACCTAATTTATTAACGATGGTTTCAATAATTGATGAATATTCAGAAGATTTGATGTTAATAAAATCTTTACCGTAAATATTTTCTTCAATACCATCAATAGTAACATATTTATTTTTAAGAGAGAAATCTAAGCTAGAGGAATTATAAAAAATAGGAGTAATCGATTTTTCTTCTTCATTATTGAAAGGTTTTGCTTTTCCAATCAGAATCAAATCTTTGTTAAGAGCATCATAAATCATATTCAATTTGTTTATCAAAATATCTGTTAAGAGAAGTTAGTTTCAGAATAATACTATTTATATTATTATTACAGCAAATTATTTCTGATATTTTATTTACATCACTACAAATCAAATGTTTCACTTTTTTACCTCTCTTTGAAAATTTACTAATTTTACTATCAACAAACGAAATTCTTAATTCGTTATCTATACAAGATCTCCAAATTGTATATCCTCCCGGTAAAGGAACATTTATTTTTAATCCAGAAGGTTTACCTCCAATAATTTTAATTTTTTGTTTTGTGTTATATCCTATTGTATTTTCAAAGTTTACTCTACACCATGAAATTTTGTATTTGTTACTTTCAAAACAATTAGTTAAATCCCAAATCCACTCTCTTACTTGAAAAATTAATATATTATCGATTTCAGGGATTACAAAGTCTTCGTAACTTGAATCATCTTTTTGAACTTCTTTAATTTCTTTTAATTTTTTTTCAATTTTCAATTTCTTTTCATTAGCTATTTTCCACATGTTAATATCTGTACCAGAATCAATACCATCTAATGCTGCATGTAAATATATATTAATACTTTTATTTTTAACATTATCATGAGAGCCGAATCTTATTGCTCTTCCTATAGATTGATTAATTTGTCCATAATTCCAAAATGGTGACAATATATGTAGTTCTTTTACTCTAAATAATGTAATAGATTCGCTTAAAACAGAAGATCCAATTAATACATGAATTAATTTCCCATTTTCATTCATAATATTATTAAAATTTTTAAGAATTTCTGAAGTTTCATCAGAATTAGATCTTCCATCAATTATTGCATAACATTTTCCAACGTTGTTTAAACTCCATTTAGAATAACCTATATATTCAAGCACACTTGCTAAAAAATCTATACCTCTTTCTATATAAAAACAAAATATTAATGTTAATTCTCCTTCTTTTAAATTTTCAATTAATTTTTTAATTTTAGATGATTGCTCTTCTAATGGAATATTTTTATCAAATTTATTACTATATGAAATTGAAGCTTGTCTAGCATTAGAAAATACATCATTTTTATTATTTTTAATACATTTTTTATATTCTTGTAATTGTATTCCTTTCATTTCAGAAGTAAATAATATTTCTCCATTTATTTCTTTTCCTATATAATTTATTTTTAATTCGCTTAATAAATCATTATCATCTGAAAATAATATTTTAGGATGACTCTCTCCGGAAAGTTTACAAATACTTTCAAATTCGATTTCAGAATCTATCATAGGAGTAGCTGTCATAATTAATATTTTAGAAGATAATAATTTGTTTATATTTTCACATACAGATGAATATCTTGAAGCACTCTCTCTCAAATTATGAACTTCATCTAATATAATTAATCCATATTTGTCTAAATAATCTGTTTCAATTATATTTCTATCTCTATAAAATTTATTAAATGAAATTAAAGATATATTTTTAGAAAAATCTTTAAATCTAGCATCGTTTAAAACTTTTTTATATTCTTTTATAAAATTATTTTTTGAATTAATTGAATGAGTTATATATAATACTTTGTAACCTTCGATTAAATAATATTGTGTTAAACATGCAGAAGCATATGTTTTTCCAGTACCTATTTTATAAAAAATAATTAAAGATCTATAAAATGTATCTGGATGTAAATATGATAATATATAATTTTGTTTTTCAAAAGTATGTTTTAAACCGTGTTTTTCCATCAATTATAATGTTATTAATTAAATTTTAATTATCATATAATAAATTATAAGCTACATTAATTCCATATAATGAAATAATATATCTAATATACACTCTTTGGATATCAGGATCATTTAAATTATAAATTTTTTTTGCTTCAAGCCAAGTTAAACTATGTGATATTATAGTTTGACAATTCAAAATAATATTTTTATTTAAGGTAGTCATGGATTTATTAGCTATATGTAAATTAGAAGAGAAATTAAAAAGTGATTTTTACAATACAGAATTAGAAATCAGATTAAAAATTCCTCCACCAATAAATTTTAAAAGTACAAGTAATAAATTAATAAAATATTATAGATCATCAATTTATCCAAATATGGTATTTAGAAAATATGATACTAATATACAAACAAAAGAAGTTGTACAAAGAGTAAAAATAAACAAAATGAATGTTTTTTTATCAATTGAACAAGATTATACATCATCTGAATTAGGAATTCCTTTAATTAAAGTAAACCAAAGAAAAATTCAAAAAATGAAAATAACTGAAAATCCGTTAGTAGAAATAATTAAATTTGAAAACGAATATACTTTAGAAATAGAATTTAATATAAATAATTATGATAAAGTGGAAGGCATTTTTAAACAATACCATAAAAATTATTTTCCTGTAAATAAACCTATGGAAATATCATACACAATGTTAGCTAGAAAAATAAAAAATTTAAATCTGTGGGTTTTTTCTTATAAGGCTGATGGAATTCATGTATTAGTTATAGAAGGTGAAAAAAGTAGAATATTATTATTTGACAACGGAAAAATAAGAAGTATTAAAAATAAAGTTAACAGAAAAATGATTGAACCTAAAAACATTTATGAAGCAGAATTAATGGAAAACGATGAATTGTTATTTTTTGATTGTTTAATGTATGATAATAAAAGTTTAAAAAATTTAAATATTTTTGAAAGAAGAAAATTGATAACATATAAAAATATTAAAAAAATTTATTCAATAGAAAATTTACAAGAATTAAAAGAATTTATTGATTTTAAACCTGATTATAAAATAGATGGACATATAATATCGAATATAAAAAACAAAAATTTGACTTATAAATCAAAATTTATTAATACTATAGATTTAAGATATAAAAACGGATTTTTATTCTTAGAAAATGAAGAAATATCATCAAGAATACCTAAGATTAATAAAGATTTTGAAAATGATAAAATTTATGAATTTGATTTAGAATTAAATTTAATAAAAGAAAGAAATGATAAAATAATTGCAAATTATAAATTTCCTTATGACAATAACCCCTTAAATAAAATAGTTAATGGAGAAGGTGTGCCATTATTAAGATGTTATCATAATAATGTAAAAAATGAATTATTAAAATTATTACCTAAAAAGAGATTACTTGATATTGGTTCAGGAAAAGGTGGAGATTTTAATAAATGGATTAATTTAAAATTTGAAAAAGTGATAGCAGTAGATCCTAAAATAGATTTTAGAATGCATAATAAAAACATATTAGAAATTAGAGAGAAAACAAAAAATATTCCTTTAAACATAGAATATGAATGTGTTTCAATCTTTTTTGTACCTTGGAATGATGATTTTTATAACATTTTAAATAATGCTTCTTTTTGTGTTTTATGTATAATGGAATATCCAAATGAATTTAAATGTAATCAATTTGAATGTATAATTAATAATGATGAGATTAAACTTGAAATTCCATTGACAGAAACTGCAACAAATATTTATGAAAAAATGCCTGATTATGAAAATATATTTATAAAATTAAAAGAAAATTGGATAATAGAAGAAAAAACATATGTCAAAAATATAATGACTAAAGAAGAAGAAAAATTATGTAATATGTATAGATATTATTTTTTGAAAAGATTTAAATGGTAGCTTTAACAGTTTTTTCTTCCATATATCCTCTAACTGAGCCCCAAATTTTACGAAATTTAAGAAAACGAATTTTGGCTTCATTACCTTCTAACAAATGATTGAACAAATCAGGATTAATATAACTTTTTGGTATTCCTTTAAATCTTTCTTTATATTTAATTTTGTTGTCCTTAAAATAAGATCCACAATATTGTTTTTTACCCACACAAACCATTTCAAAAAATTCGTGTTCTAGTTCTAACTGACCAATTTCTTCTCCTATAACTGGAATAATTTCTCCATTTAATTCAAATTTCGCATCTATATTAAAATTTGATTTATTCACACATATACTATCTGTATCACTATATACACACATAGAATTTTTATTAGTAGCAGCATCCCATAATAATTTCATGTGGTATCTAGCATAACTCAATGTAAAAATACCATTTTGAATTGGTTTATTACCATTTTTTGTTTTAGTAGAATTTTTTATTAACATATATTCAGTTTCCCATATAGAAAATGCTTGTTCATTATCAAAATCTACATCTTGAACATTCTTAATTTTATATTCCGTATCTATCCATTTTTGTGCAAATTTACCCCATAAACTATTCATAATTATTTTAA